>MU946606.1:0-37820 GCA_036418165.1 Cooperia oncophora
ACCTCTCGATGCTGCTCCCAGGGCACACAGTCTTCAAAAGCTGCAGTAGCTCTGATTCCGTGGTTCCTGGTAGTACTTTCCCAATGATCCATTGGCCTTCAGGGGGACTTAACACGCAACTAAAGTGGGCTTTTCAGAGACTCGTTGGAGCAATCCAGAAATAAAAAGGGCTTTTCACGGACATGACACAGAAATATCCAAAGAGGACAGGATACGAATTGAACGGAGCAGAGGCGGGCGTACAAATGTACTTCACGCAGATCCCCTACGTGAATGTACACTACTCCCTTGAGAGCGAGTGTTCGGGACATCTTTCCTCGATGTGATTCATTCACTCCTATGAGAAAGGACACTACTCATTACGGAAATTGCGTAACTGAAACAAGTACACTAAATTTAGGAAGTGATTACCGAAACAATTACGAAAATGGGGTAGGCAGGAGATGCAGTTAGCGTACACATTGAACGGGTTCGAATCCATGACCAAAGTTGTGTACACCATCGAACCCCCTTTTGCCCCAGCAAAGGCTAGCAGGTAGAAATCAGTTTTATATCAAGTTTGCCAGTACATTTGGAACGATAGTAACTCATTATCCGTTGCAGAATTACAGAGAAGGCAATCAGATCTATTCAAAGCTTGGGCAGCACTGCATTTGATACCTCTTTTAACACTCCGACCGCGGTGATCACTACATGGTGGTGTCATGAATTTGTCTCTACGCGGTGTTTTACTGCAATGATTAGGCTCTCATTTCATGTTCCACTGCTGTTCTAACACACTCTCGGTAACGAAAACGCCTTGCCTCCATAAGCGACTGGAAGAGGGAGGAATTACTGGTGAACTTACTAACGACGAAAAATAGTAAAACGATCCGGTAGATGCACACAGCAGTACAGCGGTCCGGCAAAGGCGTCAAAGTGTTGGGGATGCTATCTAGTGGGAAAATGGGAAATAGCAAAGCGAAACGGTGAAAAACCTGCAAAAAAAACCTTTGTGCCGCGCGACTAACAGTAAGAAACAGGGCCACCGCACATCTTTGTGATCATACATCACGCGGGGAATCGTATATTGCTCGCGATGGAGGGGAGGAATGCCGTCAATACGCAGTGGCCCAATGTTAAGTGGAGAGAGCGGTGATACACGGTACAAGTGAAAAGAAGCTCAAAAGGGACGATGTAGATGACAATAAATAGAACTAGGCACTATCGAACTATTCCTAGGCCAAAAACTAAAAAAAATAACTTTAAAAATACTGGCGAAACTATTTTCCTCCCTTTCCCACAAAAATAACTTCAAGACACTTCGCCCCACCAAACCCTCCTCATCTGGTCTAGATAAATCCCAATCCACTAATCTGCAAAATCTAGAAAAGAATCCATTGCAAAAGCTACCTATGAAAGCCGTAGAAATTGAATCCTGAGCAATTTCCTCACAACAAAATCAAACTCAACAAAACAAAATCAAACTCAACAAAAACAAACAATCAAAATAATTCACAATCAGTGGATAAGAAAAAGATCACAGCAAGGCCCAGCTTGGAAACCGGAACTTGTGGACTACTTTTAGAATTTTGGCTGTTCGTCGGTCAGCGCGAGCCCTACAACCATTGGTGCGCGCTATTTTACGGCCTGGAGCCAATTTCAAGCCAAACACGTGAAAAGTACCCCTCATTTGAACACCCATAACTTCGTTGAAAGTGAAGCTATCGGAGAGGGGTAAGTGGGAATGAGTAGAGCTAGGTTGGCTCTTGTCACCTGAATTGAGCGATTTCAAAAACGTTCCGATTCCAGAGATTTTCCCCGTTGTGATCATCGTTGTGATCCGTCTGTGATCATTTTTGCGAACCGCGAGTCGCTACGGACGTCATAGCAAGCTTCATACACGGCCTTTCGTAAAAAAAGAATTGTGCCGGAAGCTTGAAGATTTCTACTTTCCAGCAAGGCTTTAATTTTCTTCCTAGGCCTGCTATTCGAAAAAATTCCCCGTTGTGATCATTTCGTAACCATCGGCCACCCACGACAAAAGGACGAAAAATAGCCCCTCCGAGGCCATGAAACCTCCAGTTGGCTTGAAGACTTTGCTATGCTTCTAAAACACATGTTTTTGCAAAGGGTATCAGGAAATAGGCCATTGGGCGCCAATTGGCATCACCTCTGCATTCTGCCAGCACGGGGCCTTTTTACGCAGGTTTCTTGACAGGTGTGAGACTTCCTAGATAGGGCTTCCAATTGCAAGCAAATGTGCTCCTACGATCAGAAAAGTCCGGGAATGTACTTTCATCTGTTTATTAATCGTCACGTCGTGAGTCCTCTTGTTTGTTTATAAATTCATGGGCCCTTGTGGGCGGTGATCGTAGCTCCTATCATCGCCCCTTCCTCGTACGTATTGTCAGTATGCTACACCAGCGCCAGAGTGCTGGACGTGCTTGGGACGTACGTAGGTACTGCGACCTCCCCCCTCCCGCTCGACAGCAAAATTTTGTAAAAAAACCAGAAATTTTTTGGGAAAAAATAGACAAAGTGGTAGGAGGTTGGAAAAATCTAGGGAAGAGGTAACATGGGGAGGGGGGTCGTACTTGAAGATGGAATTAGGGGGGTATGCTGGCAGCTAAAGGATCTACAGGGACGGCCTGTCGTCGACGCGGGACAGGGCAAAATTTCCGTACTATAATTGCTTCCCCGGTTCCGGTTTACAAATCTCATTTTGGTAAAACTTGTGAACGCTTGTGAAGCTGGAGCAAGATCGCTTGTGAAGCAGACACTATCCTAAAACGTGTCAACTCGAAAAAAGGGTACCTAGATGGGTTGACAAATCTATGAAAAGCAGAATGCCCCCCCGGTCGATAAACAGCGCATGCTATCGGAGTTCAATTCTCGAGAAGGGGCCGCGTCCTGAGGCCCTGCTCAGGGGGGCCGATAGGCGTATCACATTCCTGAATGTCATGGAGACCTTATCGTGCCACTTGCCTTTTTAGGAAAGCATAAGGCAATACTCGCTAATGGTAGACGATGGGCCGGGACCACGCTCTTTCTTAACCATATCGGGAAGAGAGCGAGCGAATCAGCGCTGAAGGCCCCCACTTCTAAACAAGGTACTGTTAACAGATCGTCAAAGAAATTATTCAAAAAATTGTTCTGTCCGGCCAATTCCTTATTTGGAAAACGCTGGTCCGCTAAGAGCTTCCAGTTGGCATTTCCACCGTGCGCTTTGATATCAACTTCTAGCCTCACCCTTGATTTGCCTACACCTATGCCGCTGAGATCTGCTGAAGAATGCGCACATTACCTTCGCCTTTCCGGATACATCCTTGCTTTCCGTTATGGATTCGAGTGGCAGGACTATACGGTAGAACTATTATACTCGAGGGATGAGTCTTCTACGTCAACTACTCGTGTAGGCCACAAAGGCTCAAGCCCAGGAGGGGAAAGAGTCACAACGGTGCATGCGGTCCTATCAATACCGAATGTGAACAGCTGGTTCGAGTGGCGGCTAAATCGAGAAGGGATACAGGGAAAGCTGTCTTCTTGTACGGCAGTGCGTGCGCACGTATCGCGATGTTGATTCAGATTAGGCTGCGTCCTCTCGACTTGACAGTTCTTCCCCCATTCACCTTATTGTTCTGACGTTTTCCGGTCCAAATACCACACCTCATTCGGCATTTTCATCATTTGGAAAGACATTGCTTCGCTGATGGAGATGAACTCCAAGTGAGTCCACACTTTTGTTCTTGATAGCAAGTTCCCTAGCTTTCACAAGTAGAAAATCCACATAGAGTACAGCGACGTAGCAGTAGCCCCACCGGCGAGGGGGGAAAGGGGGGAGGGTCGTGCTTGGGGGAGAGCAGTA
The DNA here is from genome assembly GCA_036418165.1 of Cooperia oncophora. Lineage (NCBI taxonomy): Eukaryota > Metazoa > Nematoda > Chromadorea > Rhabditida > Trichostrongylidae > Cooperia > Cooperia oncophora. The sequence goes on from MU946606.1 coordinate 3,848, forward strand.
TTATTTAGAAGAGCAGCAGAACTGCTATTATTTCTGAAGATCCTAGTAGTTCCTTCCCTGTTCCCTGTATCCTAGTAATTGATTGGTGCCTCCCCTACTCGGCCCTAACTTTCTCAGGAAAACCCGAAAATTTTCAATAAAATTGAGTAAACTGGTGGAGACTTGGAACTTAAGAAGAGTGGGTAGGATGGGAAAGGGCGGGGTCGTGCTAGAACAGGGAGTTAGGGGAAGTGGGGTAAGGGTTGGGCTGCTTGTGCTGACACCGTCACTCTAGCCATCCTGGTTCTGTACCCTGTCCACAAATCTCGTGGACACTGATAGCCGTGGACAACGATGGGGAGGTCACGCCGGCGACTGGAAACTGAGTACACTGGAATAAGCGGTACTGAAATACTGAAGAGTTTTCCAGAAACTATTGGCCAACCAACAGGGATGACAGCAATGTCAAAAATGTCAAAAACGAACACTGCACATCCGAGCAGTGGAGTGGACGTGGCTGCGGTACTCTGCTTGAACATCAATGGCAGAAGGAATGCATTTACTCGGGAAATTTCACTTGATACAAAGTGGTGTGTCTCTTCCTTGTACCGGACTAAGTCTGGCTGGAACTGATCTTGTGAGCCTCCAATACCCCTCGAGGAAGCGCGCTGCTCCACGTTTAAATGAAGTACTAGTCCGTCATTCGGGCAGTTGCTTACCAGGTGTATGGAAGGGTCGCAGGCGCGGCGCAGCAGCGACCGCGTACATAGGAACTGTTGGTGGCGACCAGCTCATTCCGGCCTGGTTTAGTCATTTTCTCCCTACTTTTCACTGTTTTTGGCTGCTTTTCTTGAGGTTAATTGTTCTTTGTCTTCACAAGGTGAATTATGATCGAGATTTCTCTAATTTTTGCGAACATCAAGATTGCCGCTGTCGTGACGCGCCGCAGCCGCGTCTGCGACCCTTTGACCGCCTAATTAACTGCCAGGATGACGACTGTACGCAGCCACGGACTGACCACCTCTGGGATATGGAGTGTGTGAATGTGCACGAAAGTCGTTGTGAAAATTAATAAATGCACAATCAGAGACTAGACTACTATTCTGATCTAAAGCGATTTTGCGGCGCGTCACCGAAAGGGATTGACGAAAGGATAACAATTAATCAAAGAGCGAAAACAATATAATCACTCAGCCGTACACGACTATCATTCATCTCATGAAAGAAGACAAGCCGATGATCGGCCAGCATGTCTATGCCGTTGTAATCGACAGCCAGATGCAAAGCATACCACATGGTGTACGAAGCAGTACAAGTGGTATTATTTGAAGCGCTTTGAGGTACGCGACTTTTTATGAGCTCACCTTGAACCCCTTGATCCACCCCAAGAAAATGTCAAACTGCAGAAGAGGCAATAAAAGCTCAAAGGCAAGCGGCACGATAAATCTCCAAGATGTGTAGGAGTGGTACGGACAAAATTCGCCCCCCTCCCTCTTGAGCAGCCGTTGCGTGGCTCCTCTCCCGGAAAGGTACCCTCATAGCGACAGCGCCCTACTAAGCTGCAACATACCGACCCGGACGCCCACCGCGCCCGCCCGCCCACAAATGTCCGACCGATGCTGATGCTCGTATCGCTTCATTTGCGAAGTACAATATGAAGCGAAGGGATTGATATGAAGCGGCTGCGGTGCTGCATGGATATATGAGTACATACAGCCGTATCTACTGTAGCGGTTATTGGCACGATGCCAACGGAAACTCGTCCGAATTGCTTTCTGAGTCGTGCAGGAACGAAAGGCTTTTCTGCAGGTTTTTGACCGTTTCGCTTCGCTTTTTCGCCATTTCCCACTATATAGCACCTCTACTACCATTCTAGACCGAGTACAAAGTATCGTGCCTTATGCCTTTAAGCAAAGGTGTTCGTTGTGACAACCTGCTATTGGAAGGACATTACATCCTTTGCGAGTCAAAAGCAGGGTACACATAATATGTGAAATGGCGCTGTGAGTAGAATTCCACCTCACCAATGACCTCCTCCCCTGCTCAATCCTAGATATCATCCTCCTAAGGTTCCCAAACCCTTACTGCCTGTCAAGAACGTTGTCTAGTCAGTTCTCAAGGAGGATTGCTGTCGGGCAGAAGAACGGTGGGAGGAGTCGTCACCGATCAACGGCTATTGTCAACTTTGGAACTTCAATAATCAGAAATAAAAGCGTCATACGCAATTAGGAGAAGGGGGGGGGAAACATACTACGGAAACGAAAATATTTGTCGCAGCTGAGATTTTCTTGTCTCAAAGAAACGGAGATGAACATACCCAGCGACCAAGCCAGCCTACCCCCTACGGGATTCACCCAGCGATGCAGTTCCCTGGTCAGAAGCACTCAGCTAACATCATTGTGTGTTTTCCATTTTAAATCGAAAGCACTTGGCTAACAACATTTTGGGGCTCGCTGAGGTCCTTTATCCTAGGAAATGAAGACCGTTCAAACGAGACGTGAGCAATCAGAAAAACAAATAGACTTTGGTAGGAAAACTATTACAAGGACTCATGGCTTGTTCCATCCCTGACTTCATTCAAATATTTCTGATCAGTCAAATTCGATGATTTCCTGAGCTTCATTGTGTAGTCTTGCTTAATCTTGCTGTAGTGAGTAGAACGGCGAAGCTATTCTCTTCATTGAATCTTTATTATATAGTTCTTATATTCCTATCTTATATTGTCAACATAAGGAGCTCATCACTGAGGTAGGATAGACTTAATAGGAAAGAGGTAGGGAGCTAGTTGACAAAAAGTTTACTGCGAACCTGTCGCGTGAACACTCACGCAAATTCGCGCAATAAGAAGATGAAAAGGAGAACGGTACTAAACATTTGATGATTCTGCTTAATAGGCTGTAATTCCAATTGAATGGAGCGATATGTAAATAAACGCTGGCAAGAATTACATGCTTAAAAACCAAATAATGAAAAGGAACGTGTCAGGGGATGCATTCGACGTAGTGTCAGCCCATCTTTTTTTCTTTTTTTGGCGAGCAAGAACTCTGTGTCATGTCGTTTGTAACAGTCATTTTCCACTCATTTTTTTATCGCTCACCCGCTTCAAAGACTGGTGAAAAATGGGCTGGTGCGGCGCCAAACCAGCCTCACCGATACGCCCCATTATCCGTAGGGAACAAGGCTTCTAGTAGCTATCGCCTAAATGCATCCATAATCATTTCTGTTACTTTACATACGAACCTGTAAAAGTACGAGCAGGTGTTGGGTATACAAAACAGAGGCTTCAACGTTAAGAAAAACATTTGTATCGTTGTATGGAAATCAAATCACCTCGAGGCTAAGACATCTGTTTTATCGTATTGCGAACTATGCTTATCTTGAGATTTGCTATGTTCATTGTTGAATCTGAATAATCACTAGACATGCCGCATATAAGGGTTTTTTTCCAGGATCTGTATGCTACACTTCCCCTCGAGGGAAAGCGTCCCCGGGAAGATCCCCGGACAGGCCGTATGCTACACTCGAGGGGATTCCCCGAAGAGGTAGAGAAGCAGAGTCTACTGGCGCAAATCTGGGGGAAGGGTCGTCTGTACATCCAGCCTTAGAATCCATAGCATTCCACTTCGACATTCTTGGACTGATGATGATCAATTGTAGTGATTTGTCCTACTATTATAAAGCTATTTTCAGGCTGAACTGAGTATTGCTCAAGGTCCTGAGGCAACATTAATTATTTAATATTTTCGAACATTAATTATTCAAAGTTTTTGAATCCTTTGCAAACAGCTCAACAAGACAGTTCCTCAGACTAAATGGCCCAAATGTAGGGAATCTCTGGGAGGAAGGGTGATGTAATCTGTATCACCTAGCGTGAGAAACGCCATGCTCTCCACTCTCTTAGTGATCCTGCCTCTATCATTACGTTGTTTGCAGAAGTGTCAGGTAGCACTAGGGTAACAAGCGTTTTTGGCTGGACAAATATCTAAGTTCTCCTGATAAAGGATTTTCGGATGGATTTTCAATACTTTGGCAGCAATCTGGCCACTTACGTCAGCATGTAGTAGTCCGCATGTACCAAGAATTTTAGGAGTCCTTGGGAGCAGGAAAGTGCTGAGTCGCTACTATGGTTGATCATCCTATCATACTGAATGAAAAATTACACAGATTACAAAAATTTCAAATTCGTGCAGCGTGTATAATAATTGTCTCACAATGTAGTTTGATTCAGGGGACGAAGTATTAATCCTCGACGCCCTATACTCAACCGCAGATGTGTTAGAGAAGAACCATTGTGTAGCCGCTAAATCCATGGAATAAAAGAAAACGTTCAAATTTCTTAGGAAGGTAAAGAAAACTCAAAATGAGAAGAAATGAGCTCTTTTGTAAGCGTGGCAGTGAGCTTAGGCAATACGGTAGTACCGCAGGATATCTCCCCTAACACTCCTTAACACTACGGGTAAAAAGGAGTAAGATGAGAAAAAAGTTTTTTTAGGAATGATAAACTGTGATTCTGTAACGTAAAAAAGAAAGAAGAGTGCAAAACAAAAGCGAAGTAAGCAAAAAAAAAAGTGGGTCGGGGATGTCTTCCCCAACACTTGTTGTTGGGGAAGCTCTCCCCCTAATTTGGTGGGCGTGGCGTCTCCCCCAAAGCCTTCGGGGAAGTGTAGCATACGGGGAGGGGGACCCCTCCCTTCGAGGGGAAGTATAGCATACGTTCCCAGCAGAGCGTTGAAAGTATGGAACCTATTGTTCAAGATGAATGCGCCAACTATTACGCGGCTGCTGAGCTCACGCCTCGTGTATTATTCTTACTAACTACCCTATGCTGGTGTTTATCATCTCAGTGTCATAAAGGTTATCACAAGAATCTGACATCGCACCGTGAACAGCTGCGATAAACAGAAATGTGTATGAATCACAAGTCAGAGAACGCGGATTAGCGTCTCCTACTTTTTTTACTACAGCGCTTTATTTATCAGAACGTATTTCTGCAGCACAGGTTACACGGTCAGAATCAGCTCCCCACGATGGATCCAACCGTGCCTTTAAATTTGAGATAGCTTTCGATACTAGTAGTGAATGATTTACCAACATCATCACACGTAAATCGTCGTTGTGCGAGTACCGTGAGCCTACTGAACAGGCCATATTCGGCGTCGGGAGATATTTTACGACTATTGGTTTTTCTTGTCTTCATCTTTTTTTTCTTATCTCGTATTCCATATATGCGTCAAAGTTACGTGTGCACAAAATGTGTGAAAAGACAATCGTAATGTGGCGCTGATGGCGATGTGGGGAAGGGAGCAACGCTGCGCACGACGGCGAGTTATTTTTTCCTGTTCGCACATCGCCACAGAATCATACCGCGCGTCGATGCAGCACGAACTAACCATGACTGCCTGTCCGTCTCCCCATAAAACACTTTTGTAAAGCTGTTCAATTAATAGACAGAGGACCAGATTTTTACAGGTTTACCAACTAAATTCAATTACCCTGTTGTCTGGGGTGTCAGGGGCGTCTTCAGGTAATCATATTGACCTCCAGTGCCGCGAAAGCTTCGGGCGGAAGTTTCTATAGGTAAAGGGGTATATTCTTAAATAGATTCGTGTTTTGTTAAAGGCCAGGTTCCGCGATAAACTAAGGCCTAGGCCTCATAACGTGTATAATGGTCAAGCAGGCAAGAAGTTAGGAAATTTGGCTGCTTAAGAAGTTTGAAAAACAGCACGGCCAGGTCGCAGCGACCCTTTATGTTTTTAGGCCCATGTTGCGCCCGAAGCCCGCATTCCGGCCAGTGACCGTGTCGTTGTGAGCACTGCCATTGGCCCGGCTCTCTCGCCCGCCGTTTTCTGGCCTCTCTCATCTCTTATCAGTGTATCGCCGCTTTCGCAATTCACAATTGATCTTGACCACCTTACGCTCGTCCGGTGATCATGATCAATTGAAATAAAGAGGGTCTTATTGCGGGCGCTTTTTCGTGGTTCCTTCTTCTTCTAAGTCAACAAACACGCGGCAGTTCTATTTTTGGAACTGTATACCTATGAGCTGTGGTCCCACGGGGAATTGCCTTGAGTGAAGGTGCGATCTATACAATAAGGGAGGGGGGGGGGCCAAAAAAAGTCACTTTGCTGGTACCATTGACTCTTCGAGGCCGCTATACAGTTACAGCATTTCTAACGCACCATATTAAAGAGCATATCAAATACTATTATGACACTCCGCCACAGCCTTCTGGAGGAGCGCCATCGAGAGATTCTGGCACGCGACCGCGATGTGGTCCTGAGATCAGCGAGATAGTCGATTTCTCCGCCACCGTAGACCACCCTATTGAACTCCGCCCGAACCGGGTAATTGAGGGGATTCAGGTCAGGTGACCTACTTAGGATATTCCATCTTCTTTAGGTACTCAGCCCCCTTCCATTCCAGGTAGGCGAGAGTTCTCAACACCTTCGAAATTTCGCGTGGTATACGCAAATGCTGTAAGCCAGTACAAAGTTACCAAGAAGGTACGGGCGATTACATGTGAGGAGGATATTCTTTCACGAGTTGCTCAATGTCTCGGGGATTTATCGTACACACCTGCCTTCAAATTTTCTCCTTGGGTGCTACAAGTCTGCAACCAACATCATGCTACGAAGGTACTTCGAACGCAGATCGTCTCAGAATTTTAGTACGGTCTTGGTCGCTTCAGTGATGATCCGTGGTGGGGGTTTAGTGGGACTGGGTATGGCACGCCGCCAGCCCGTTCTCCACCAGTTTTGAAGCAGTTAAGCGACAACAAATGGTGGAACAGCATTGGAACGGTATGGTACAGCCTTGTCGCTTGCCAAAAGAAAGAAAAAAAATTGTCAGGGCTCAAATCTCTCGATTTTTCTGCACGCTTTGCAAGTAAATTTCGATCTTGAGGTGGTTGGCTTGCACTCTCAACGTGCGATGAGAACGACCAAAGACCCTCATCGCTAGTTAACACCACCTGGCAGATCGAGGCGAAAGTTCGTAAATCGGAAGCGCCGCCCATTGCCGCACCGCCGCGTGCGGCAATGGGCGTGGCGCTTTCTCAAATCGTGTTAACCTGTCCATTGGAGCACCGGACTTCATGTAAACCCCGTCATCGTAGACATTGATGACTATTTCCGGTTCTGAATTGCCTGTTGTCGCCAGTGTTCTATTTGGGCGCGACGTCGAACGCGACGCCCACCAGCGCGGTGAATTACGATTCTTGTCACATACCCAATCACATTAGTTTATGGGACTCGCGACGATATCAAAAAATGTTCTCAACTAAAGCAATGACACACCGGTGACATCGACTTCAAACATGGGTTGAATATCCTCAGAATGATAAAACCTTGCAATATATCCAAAAAGATAATTTCTCTAGCGAGATTAGATGAAACTAATCTTCAAAAAGAACTCTGGTGAAGCTGAAGAAACACAATTGAGCAGCAGATTGCGGGTGGAAACAGCTGATCCCATTGTGATCAGTTGCTGAAGGATCGGCCAAGTGGCGGAAGTGGGGATCGGCAGGTCAAGCCTAGCTAAGACGCTCAGAGAAACCCTGATTCGGGAACGGAGCCACGTAGCTCCTACACAGGGCACGGTATCCTTCTCTAGTAGGCACGCTTACCTTCACGCTCTGTCGATTACTTGAATCTTGTGTGTTTTCAAGGGTGCGAGTTCAATAGGGTATGGATAGCCAAACTACCATTGCGCAGACACCCTCAGACGGAAAATGAACAATGTCTGTATTCCCTTATCAAATTGGTGTAGTTCACCCCATAAGGAGACGGGAGATGGTTTTTTGGCACCACCACACTGCCTGAGACATAACAGGTAACGGTACGCGTCTATCAAGATGGACAACTCGTCCGAACCTCTGAAATAAAGGGTTTCCCTGAGTGACAGCCAACATGAAAGCGTGAATGTGGTTTTAGAGCTCACGCTTCTAAACCAACTTGTCTCAATGGTCATTTAGGGAAATGCAATAGTTTGAAGTTTAAGACAAGCTACTAGCTAATGGTCCTACCAGGCAAGAGGGTTGTTCGGAGTGCGCGGCAAAGTGATTGCGCTAAAATACATGCCCCCTCAGAGCCATTTTTGCCTCTGGTGGTGGACCCCGAGCTGGAGCCATGCTCATTCTGCCCAATCACTTTCCCAACTGGAAAACNCCCCAACGTTGGCAAAAACACTGTGACTCCCAACAGTGCTAATAGCTGGTCATAACTGGTTAATATTCTCAGGGCGTAGATGAGGCTGGACTTTTGCTTCCTTTCCTGGAGTTGCAATAAACAAACGCATCAACGGAATAAGTCTCTTCCATGTGGTCGTGAAATCCGATTAATCGCAAGTGAGACTGGCAATAAACAGTGAAGTACTGACAATAGAGAACGACGATAAAGCCATTGGAACCACCTGGCACCACGTGACTCGTAAGAGATAATGGCCCGTTCTGGTACTCCGAGAATATAAAAAAGTCAGGATCTCGCTTTGAATTCGCCCCACGTGGTTGCAGTGCCCTTATGAAAAAACACATCTTCCTACGACGAATACTGTTGCTTTTGATAAATTTACGGCGCCGTTCGACTTGGTGGGAGCATTTTGCTGGTTCCGCATGCAGAACACAAGCGATTGCTTCTTGGACACCTGAAATTCTCCGATAAAGCTGTGCCAGTAACAGGAGCTTCGTTTCCTTTTCGAAAAGAGTCTACAAGTCTCATCAAACGGAGACATGTAATTTGACAGGAGCTAATAAAACAAACTGCTACAATGTGCAAAATGCGCCTCCCAAGCCGAATAGCCTTTGATTTACTTTGCAAGTTCCCACTAATTGCAAGTGTGATGAAGAGTTTTGGTAAGTAAATAACATCGAAACCCACAGTGATTTGCATCTCTTGCCAGTTTCTTGATGCTAGTGGTAGAAAAAGGGCAACTTGCTGCCTGTTTCTTCCAATTTGAAGTGTTTTTCAGACAGCCAGTAATCGAGATATTAATTCTTGGCACCACAAAAATAGCAGAAAAAATGACCCTTGGAACCAATTCGAAAGATGTATGTGCATCATGAATCAGGAACAGAAGTAACAAGACATGCCACGGATCAGTTGTTGGACATTTGGCAAGAATGTGCAGATAGGAAGAAATACACGAAGGGATATCCAATAAAATGACTGATGACTGACAGTTGACGCTTCTGACAACTTCTTAACATTATTTTTCATCAATCACAAGATTTCACACAGTTTATCTAGACTGATTGGTTACTCTGGATACTCGATATCAACTTGAAAGGGGTAAGGCAAAAATATTGCATTGGTCTAAAATGGTGGCGCTTCTCGCTGGCCTTCTTTTCTTAAGTTTTATGTGTATGATGATGACTAACAATATGCCGTTTGAAGCCATTTGAGAGAGAACTTCGAGCACAATAAAACGTTCGGTGAAAGTTCTATAAATGTCTTAATCTTGTCAGTTTTTAGGCTGTAAAATGCTTTTTTTTTGCTTTTTGAAACTTTTTGCTTTGTAAAATGCTTTTGAAACTGCAACGCAATTTTTTTCATTTTCAAATGAGATGCTGTAGCTCCTTCGAGAAGTGAAGAATGAGGTCAAGAATCGACACCGTAGCTTGGACTCGAGCAAAGCTATCCAGAGTTGGTTGAAAAATGTATATTCTAGTTCGCTGCGGACGAAGGGCGTGTCAGGCGGGATGAGTTTGTTTGGCGCGGTGCCAAACCCGTTCTCCACCAGTAGCTGAAGCGAGCAAGGGACAAGACTGTATCGTAAGTCCGTATCACTAGTTTTTGTAGCATACAGGCATCAACTACTGGTAGAAGATGGGATTGGCGTCGTAGCTTACTCATGCTGCGGGACACGCCCTTTCGTCCTCGGTATGTCCATACCATTTCGGCTTGTTTGGGTATTACCAAATGGTACTTCCAATTAGCAAAGCTAGTTCGGGTCACCTAGTAGAGATCTGCAGTTACCGTAACCAAAGTGGCTCACTTCCACCGTTTCGCAGCTGCACAGGAGTATGCAGGTTTCACCAGTCAATTAACATGAATTAGCAGAAGGAATCATCGAAAGTGCAAAATGCATCCTCCCCCTCCCCAGTCGAACAGCGCCTACCATTACTATAAACAGTACTGGAGGCATTGTAGGCCCAGTTGAGTTCGCTGAGGGTCGACTGCGTGTGGAATCCATATACCAAAATTCTAAATTTCAGATCAACGTGGTGCTTTGAAGATCGAAGATTGTAAATTGGAATCGCTTAGTTTGTTCATGAGCATCTCATCTCAGTAGGCACCGCTTTTTGGTAAGAGGCCCCCGTTTTTTTTGTTTATTTACTTATTTGTTCAGTTATTTATTTACACGTGAGCTACGGGAGCCTTAGCAACCTGAGTATTTGCAAAAAATGAGCCAAAACGCTTAGTCCCGCGATTTGACGCTACAATGTAATGGCCTAAAAATAAGAACATTTGGCTCCTGAAAAATGAGCATGTGTACTGCCTTGTGGAGCTCTGTCTTGTAGAGATGAAATTGTCTCGCAAAATGAAATGTGTTGAAATAACTTCCAGAACAAGGGCGCTACAGGACATGGACCACGCCAATACGTTCCTCTGTTTCGGATCAACTGAAGACACCGCTCGAGATGACAAGTACTTGGCAATGACCTTCAGAAACAGAACTGTATCACTGGTGATGACTAAATCGATAGAAATTGTTGAAAATGGGCTTTCTTGACCGGATGATTTTCCATACTTGCTTGTTTAAAGTCAAGAAATCTACAAAGCCAAGAAATCTATACGACCTAATCAACACCTTTGGCACTGCCTGGCTAGCAGTTCGCATCTTCCATCGTCAAATGCCGTGAAACACTTGAAAACCGAAGGAATAGCATACAGAGAAACGAAGCTCAAAGCGCAAAATAGCTTTGAAAAAGTTCTTGTGCAGAAATGGAATTACAATTGACGAAATATTGCAGCAATCTAATTGCGTTATAGGTGAATTGAAACAGCGCGAAAGCAGAACGCAAAATGAATTGATGACTTGATTTCATGTACTCTTTTTCTGAATACTTATTATATTCAAGGAAGCGTAATGGCTCTTGAGCACCACCGTGGCTAGCAGAAGTCGTACGCTGAGATAACGATTCCATGGTAAAAAAAAGAGAGAACAACACGGCGACAGCCGACGTTAAAGACACGGTCCGCGATAAAAGCCTGGGTGATTTTGCAAATATGTGGGAGAAAATACGCCAAATGAACCATCTACGAAGAGAAAATGCCAAAGGAAACGTTAGAAATGGATTCGTCAGGCCTCCTCTAGCCTCAAACAACTGTAGAGGTAAAAGACCGAAAAGACCGCGCGCTGGGACAATTCCCGTCGGCTGATTCCCAGTAATGAACCCTATGACTCTACATAAGACGTGAATGCACCTACTTATGAATACGGGCCCGGGGAACATTTACGTTTTGGCTGGGAAGGCCGACTTTGGAGACCGCGAGTCCTGAGGGCGGAGTCACTGGATAAAGAGATGTACCACTATAGCAACCTTCCCCCTCATCCCTTTGATGTACAACTTTCCGCTGCGAAACTGGCACAGGATTGTCCACTCTGGACCGCACTACCTTCCACTAACTGTGATCTAGGCTGATGGCCGCTCCTGTTAAGTGTATCCGGACATTGATGTGGGTGGGCCACTCCTTGTGTGTGGCGTGCTCAATTTGCAATAGCCGGCATTCTCGACTCATTGTTGCAGCGGCGAGTTGAAGAACATCATATGTGGTTACGGAACAGATCCCATGGAAAAGGAAGAAATTTTTTTTGATTATCTAGTTATTTACTGAAGTTCGTTATTCGTCCCTGCAACGTGCAGGAGAACCCATTGGGCAACAGGAACGAAGACGTTACTGGCACTCGCTCGAGAATTTCGATCTACGGGAATACAGGTGATACAGATGACCAAGTTATTTGTCTTCCCGAATACTGGTCTGAGATTGTTGTGCGTGTAACTGGTTGGGAGAATAAAACAAGCTGAGCCGCTTTTAGGATTACAGCGCCTCAGTCTACCTCTAATCACCAGTCAGATCGCCCGGCTTACGCGAGATCCCCTCTTTCTATTTATTTTAGTGCGCCTGGCTCTCCAGGAGGACTTTCATGGGAAAAGAATTTGTCATTCACTTGAGCTGCTCATATTTATTGAACGAATCGCAACCGTATCGAAGAACCCAGCGAATCCTGAGTCCACGCTTGTTCGCAGAAGAGGTGGTGGTATAGGCGTTATTCTGTTAGCGGGCAATAACGCCCATACCATACGTTGATCTATAGATACGGATAGAAAGCACAGCCAGGTACAGAATGCCAGCGCATATGAGTTGTCACATCACCCATTCGATCATTCGCACAAAGCTTGTAGATGCTAATATTTTTGCTACATAAGTTAGTTGTACATTCCCCATGTCCCGTATTATTTATTTTCATCAGTTCTTGAACGTTTGAAAGTATGCTCGCGACTCTGCTAGCGGTGGGTTCTCTCTTTCCTATTACATAGCTTTCACTGAAATAACGCTGTGCTCATGGTAAAACGCACTCTACGTCACACTCACCTACCTTCCCAACAAGTGCCTCAATCCCTTTTCCCTACACTGATCATCCACGCGCTCATTCCAGCTGCCCCGTGAGCAGCTTGTGCAATGATTCGCAGTGTACTGAATGCTTTTTTCATCATAGTGCAGTGTGTAATCACATTCGCAATATTACCTCAGATTGATAGCATGCTGCAGCAGATTGGTCCGCAACTCTGCTAGCAATTGGACCCTCTTCTCTTCAACTCAGTGCATTTCAATAATGCTTTTTGTGCCCACAGCAGTGATTGTGTTCTGTACGGAAAGCCCCTCCCTTCTCCCCAGTGGGGGTACCTCTCATAAGTCCACCGCTCCGCCCTACACCTTCTTCAAACCATACTTTTCCTTATCCTGTCCCAATGCACGTGCTCGCGTTCAGCTGCCAAGCGAGCAGCCGTGCATTGCTCGGATTCGAAAATTCACCCTAATATAGCACATCTATTAGATTGCCTGCAATTTGCTTGCGAGTTGATCCTCCTTCTTCTGTTGTTGCTTTCACTATGGCTTCTGTCCCGTTCATGGGGCACTCCGCACCCTGTCCCACTGCACCCACGTCCAGCTGCTACGTGAGTAGTCAATCAACCCCACTCCGCTCGCTCCACCCCTTCCTTGCCCCCCCCACCCCCCCCCCCTTCGCCTTACTACCTCCTACCATGTTTCCGGAGCCACCTGGCCCTCCGTGCTCGCGTCAGCTGCCACGCGAAGCAGCCATGCATATGGCTCGGACTACCCTAAGTGGTTGTCTTCTTAATGGAGTTACCGCAATCAAAACAACGGTTTGATACATCTGCACCTAAGCCAAAATTGGCTAGCGGTCGTTTTCTTCTCTCACGAACATGCCTAATCCCGTGAAACATTTTGTCGGACGACCGGACAGACATAAACCTTAGCACATACATACGACAAAGCCGACAGACAAGTTTCCGCTTTCTCCCGAAAGGTACACTTTTGTTGGCCTGGGCGGGAGCCTCTCCAGGATTTCACTATTGGAACGCGCGCACAGTAAGCGTGCCACTTCTCACTACACCCCTTCTGAAAGAATGTTACTGCTAGTGTGAGTTACTTTGAATTAATTCAAGGATTTCTTTTCATAAACGTGGTTAGTACAGTACAGAACAGCCCACGAAGTTAGTCGAGCGTGTCGGCCGGAGTTATGTGACAACAGAATCGTAATATGCCGCGGTGGCGGGTGTGGAGATGCCGTGCCCGTTGGACGAGTTGTCCTTCTTCGCCATTTGCATAAAAGGGGAAATTCAGAATCGCTCGTCCTTGTGTCCGCTCTATTTCTCCAACTGACTTACTGATGCGTGTCAAGAACTTGCCGCGCATCACCGCACGACACGTAGCGAAAGCACGAAGCAAAAACTTACGATTTTCTTGCCCGCCTCCCTGCGCGTGAGTTTTGCGGGATGGCGCTGCGCCAAAACTCACGTGCGGCTGGCACGCCTTGATTCTCTTCAATGGTAGCGACTGCAACGTATCGTTAACGTCCAACGACTCTTAGAAAGGGGATGCAAACAATTAGTTTTATCGACGTTCTGGGCCATTTTCCCTTTTTGCCTTATATTCTTCCCATTGATCATGCCAACAATATACGTGAAGGACCTCAGTTCATCAAAACTGCACGAATGGCGTGCACCTTACAGGGTTAAATCTGAATCGAAGTTCTCTTCATCACTCAACAAACACACTGCTTTCTCACCAGGTGCAGCCACAACAAAGTGCGGTAGTCTGAAGAGAAAGGCGCTGGCAAATAGTCCCAACAGTCATAGATTCTAAATTGTACCTGGAGACAATCCTACCGGTGACGTTACTTCTTTTCCTCCCAGATCGGTCGATTGACATCAGACCGGTCTTGCCATGTTGTCGGCCATGTAATTGCGGGGTTCTTGCCACTTTTTGAGCACCTCATGGATGCCATCGCTTCACAATGCAGTCCGGCGCGATCCAAAGTTGGACACCTCTCAATTCTTGACTTGAGCTCGGGTCGTGGAGGTTTTCTCGTCCACATAACGGTTAAGTACGGGAGGCAACTAGCAGTTAGAAGGAGCAATGTCTGGGCTACACCGGTGCAAGGGAGAGCCATCCAGCTCTATTGCATGAGGTTTGGCTCGAATTTTTTTGGACGAAGTGGGCTGCACTAACATGTTGAAGGCGGACTGTACGGACAAATTTCCCTCTCTGATCGACGATTCGCTTCAGATCTTGTAGCTGCTTTGTGTAGGGAATTCATCGAGGAAGCAGCGACCGACGATTCGCTCAGATCTCGAACTGCTTTGCGTAAGGATTGATCGAGGAAGCAGCTTCTTCATCCAGCACTTTCACGACCCGCAGCTCCCTCAAGCTGAGTTCACAGGTACACCCAAACCTCACTTCGTCATCAAAACTGTAGGCTCCCGCTTTGAAGCATTAGCGTCGTGGAAGGTTGTCCGATAATTGAGGGCATCGTCCTTATGCAGCTCCATTATTTTGGCATTGGCAGCTGTCATGCTGGCGTCAGAGTGATATTCCAAAATAAGAAGAAGTAGGAGTCAACGAGTGGTACTAATAGGAAGTCCATTTTTGGTGTATAACTGCTCACATTACCGTCACCCCTCTTCAGGTAATGGGCAAGTATTTTGAGTTCAAAAAAGTATGACAGAACTTTCCCGCCAACCTAAAACCTTTGCGCACACTTTGTAAGGATAATGACTGTATGCGTGGCCAGATGAACTGTTCGTGAAACAGTTGATGCTGTAGAATGCTTGTCAGTCACAACAGTTTATGATTTTAGTTAGAGGTGAGTTCAATAAGCGGAATCGCATATATAGTTGTTCTTACTATCATCTATCAGCGCCCATCACATGTGTGTGCTGGTAAATTATGACACATACCATCAAACTGAAGCGGCAGTGTAATGGACAACTAGTACAAATCCGATTGGTCCAGGATCCGGAATCAAGAGTTTTGCTCACAGATCAAGATCCTTGCCATAAGTACAACATTGCTCAAAAATTTCACTTTTTTTGATTTGTGGATGTTACGGCAACCCTTCAATCACACTCTTTTCAAATCTTTGTACACTTAGCCCGTGAACCAGTCGTAAAATACGGCCAGAATCCAGTGGGCGGGGAATTTTTTCGAAAATAATGAACCACGTCAGAAAGTTAGCAATGTTTAGTACAGCAATACAATAGCTTGAGAAACCGCTGACGAGTTTCAGATGATAGATTCGGAGTTGGCTTCTTTATTCCTAGTTCCTGATTGAAACGCGGCGAACTTTATCCTTTCCAGAAACCACAAGGAGGCAGCTGTCAGCAAAACACCTAATACACTGGTGTGCAAAACTTAGGGACGAAAGCAACTTTCGATCACTGCCTCTGCCAGACAACATAGCTCGATGAAATTCATATCATATCAAGAGAACCTTAACGATATTGTACAGAAAGCAACTGACAGAAACTCGGAATAAGACGAATTGTTATGACATTTTTATTCAACCATGTCGAATTGCACCCCCCAACATAAGTCTTCACGATTTATCCTGGTACTACAAAAGAAGTTACACGGATCCTAATAGGGTGTGTGATCACCACGGACAGCAATACATGCTCTGCACCGCGATCCATACCTCACGAGCACACAGCGTGTTGGTAATGAGTTCCCGGCGGCAGGGCATTCCACTCCTCAATCAGTGCATTTGACAATTGCTGGATCGTCATTGGTGCATTTGGTCGTGCTGCAATGCGTCTACCCAGTGCATCCCACACGTGCTCGATGGGATTTAGGTCGGGGGAACGGGCGGGCCACTCCATTCGCCGGATATCCTCTCGTTCTAGAAGCTCCTCCACCTGTGCTGTTCGATGCGGTCGCGCATTGTCATCCATGAAAATGAAGTCAGGGCCGATTGCAGCTCTGAAAAGACGGACATGATGTAGGAGAACCTCGTCGCAGTAACGCTGACTGGTGAGGGTTCCATGCTCAAAAATCTGGAGGTCAGTACGGCCATGCAACATGATGCCTCCCCATACAAACACCGTCGTACACCAGTGGATCACGTTCGACAATGTTTCCGGCGTGTTCCCACCTCTCGCCATATGAGGGTGCGTCCAGAATCACTGCTCAGACTGAACCTGCTCTCATCCGAAAAGAGCACACGGCTCCATTCCTCATCGGTCCATTCGCCATGCTCCTGGCACCACCGTAAACGGTCTCGCCGATGCGCGGGGGTCAAAGGAACACAACGTAACGGTCGTCGGGCGAAGAGACCACCACCATGCAGTCGTCTTGCCACTGTAGTGCGTGAGATGGCTTGCCCTAGAGTCCTGTTTGCAGCGTCTTGGCCATTAGCTGATGCGAATAAAATTTGAGGTGTTGCTCATGCTTCAAAATCCATGTACAAGGAGATGAAGATGACACAGGCTAGAAATGAAGCACAACGATGTAAATGTAAACAAAACAAAAATGAAAAAATCAAGGAAAGGCAAATTAGATAAACTGGCCTGTAAATTTCTACGATCCGGCGCCAAAGCCATAGAAATACTTAGAAACAAACGAGTGGGACGCTTGGGCGCCGGCTGCCTTTTATTTTCACGTTTTGGGGACATGCGCGGCCCCTTGATGGCATACTGCAGATGCATCGTCGAGGTTGCCCCTCTTGAGTTCTGCCTGTTTGTCATCATCTTTCTGCCTCTTAGTTTCGCAGGCACCTCGCATGGGCTATGCCGAATCAGGAGAATTGCGTTTTGACTGTGTATTTGAAAAGCGCCAATTAAAGACTTGGCAAAGTGCCAAGGGCCGCACCGAGCACGACAGCGGCTTGCAACAATATGTTATGGAAGGAGCGGGAAATCTGCGCCGCCGCAAAAAGTGTAAGCGGAGCGATGGAAGAAACTAGGTGTTGCCGGCGGTCGGTATCTCCATTCCTGGGCCATGTTTGGGCGGACCGGGACCACGAGCAGTGATCGACAGCTGGGGGTGCGTGATAGTCTGCATACACGCCTCCGAATGTGTGGGAAGCGTACTATGTGTCTTTTGAAAGCGGCCCTGGTGCGTAGCGTAGTAGCAGCACTTTTCGCCCGGCAAAGCGTAAGGTGCAGGTTTGAGCTCGGTCGACTGGGTACGACTTTTGCCACTCACATTCTCGCTGATAGCATTTCGAACATAAGGCGGAGTCGGGGTAAGGAAGGTGCGCAGGCTGATTGGAAGCGGACTGGCCGAGAGTCGAGGTATCACAACTCTGAAGTGTACAGAGAGCCAATGTAAGTGCGCTTAGAGATTCAATAGACCGAAGCTTGTAGGAGAAAGAAAGGGGGACGAGCAGACTACAGCTCCGACCGTGGTATATGTAGCTGTGGATTGTGTAATTCGTAGCAGAGGCGGCTGGAGGAGAAGTATTCTGGTGTGTAGAGTCACGGGGTATAGCCACACGAATTCCGCAATCACCACAGATGAGTAGGCGCAGCTAAGAAGGATGATTTATGAGTCTCTTGCTTATGGCCAAGTTAGCCTTGCTTTGCGAAGGTTAGCTGTGGTTGTTGGATAGGTTTAGAATCGACTTAAGGGGTGATAAGGACGAGTTGTGATTATGATTGGATGGTAAGGGCTTAGGCTGTCTGTGCAGCTCCGCTGGTTTTCCTTTTCTATCATCTTTTGCGTAGAGTTTCCATGCAGCTCTGTCGAGCACTACTCCAGGATGCTCGAGGAATCAGGGGCTGTGTTGGCGAGAGTGCGCGGATGGCTCTTTCTTCGACTAGTTGAGGCGAGCGCGCAGCAGTCGAAGAAGTAAGTCGTTTCGAAGGCTCGACGTCCAGGGCGGAGATATGTCTTTCATGTAGTGTCAAGTGAATCACGTGCTTGAGGGCGTGCGCCAGACCTTGTGTCCAGTTTGCCGGATACGCTTGTTCATGCGCGAAAAGCTCGAATTGGCTGATCCTCCGGAAGCTGAGGTCTGCGGGTTGGTGAAGCATGATAGTAAAATCTGGAGGCGTGGTAGGCGAAGAAATGTGCGGGGTGTAGGTTAGGAGCTCCAGCGAGGACGGTCACGGGCGTGCCAGTGTCCGCCTCGCCCGCGGGCGCGGGGCGTGTGCAACTGGGATTGTTGACGGAGTTTTTTTTTTGATTTTTAGAAATACAAAGGAAGGATGATTCCGAAAGCGTTAGGTTTGCAAGTGACGAAAATCTTGGCATTTTTGACATTCTGTACAAAAACTATCCGTTGAGAGACTCCGGAAAGATTCCGAGGCAGTTGGCGTAATAAGCTGGCTGGGCGTATATCATAAACCAGTCGCGATCGCGCCGGCAAAGCCGGCCGATCCGTCCGTCCGCGTGTGAAGGGAGTCCCGCGTGAGAATCTTTGCCATGAGTGGAGCGGCAAGGCGGAATCGGCGAGCCTGGCGCGAGCGAATGTCTAAAAAAATTGTTTGGAATTAGCGCACTTTACGTCTCACTTCTCTGTACTATACCCCCCACCCCTTTAAAAGCAAGAGTTCGGCAACATTTCATGCGCGTCTTAGTGATGAGGAATCGCAGAATGAAATATTGCCGACGGTACCAACTATTTGGTACACTATCTAGGGTTATACCTCACTAACTTCATCTGTCAAACATTCAGGCAGCTTGCACCTTACCCACCCTCCCCCCCCCATTTTGTGGTTTTTCGTATGCGTTTTGAGGATTTTTGCCCTCGGCACCGTTCACTTCGGCGAACGCCCCGCCCGTCAGGGGTGTGCTTCACTGATTTCGTCCGCCAACTGATTGCCTATCATTTTTGCCACTCTCTGTCTACTAAGCTCTTTTGAAACTACGAATTTTTGAAATTTTCGTAGCAAGCACCGCCCAGCTACCGCCCAAATTGGGTTTGTCTCACTCATTTCGACCGCCAACTGATTGCCTATCATTTGCCACATTTCCCTCTCTCCGGGCTCATTTGGAACCGAGTTACGAATTTTTGAATGTTTTGTGGCAAGCCACAAGAAGGGCGCGCACAGGGTGGCTTCGGAGGCCGAACCGTCCTTTGGCTGCTCCATGACGTTTCCCTCCTTCCTGTCTGCACTCTAGCTCTCAGGCACTGTTCAGACTTCGCGACGGCTGCTTTGGTCGCGCGTTCGAGCGATCGATCGCTCTGGCGTACGACGGCGTCGCTCGCGCAAGCGTACGACTGTGTAGCGCGACTGATTAGATCGCGCTCCAGTGCTAAAATCGACTGGACCAATGCTGATTCACTTCCGTATGCACTGACTCTTTCTTTCTTTCTCCCCTTTTTAGCTTCTAGCTCACACAATTATCCAGAAAAAATTCACGTAGAAATAAAGGAAGCGCGCGCACTCAACACGGCCATCCATCCGGGAAATTTGAGTATGTTGAATTACAAAAAAAGGGTAAAAAAACCATAAAGTATCACAAACGGATTGAGGAAAATACTGACAGGAAGATGAAAAAAGACTGAAAGGGAGCTAGAAGCTAAAAAGAGGAGAAAGAAGTAAGAAGTCAGCGAATACGGCTGTAAATTAGCATCGGTCCAGTCGATTTTAGCACTGGAGCGCGATCTAATCAGTCGCGCTACACAGTCGTACGCTTGCGCGAGCGACGCAATCGTACGCTCGAGCGATCGACGCAGTCGTACGCTAGCGCGATCGATCGCTTGAACGCGCGACCGAAGCGCCGTCGCGCAAGTCTAACCGCTGCTGAAGAAAGGATGAATGTCGGACCCTCTACTGAATCCGTTATTTGCACACTCATTTTAATGTCGCCATCGAAACCGTTCGGGAGAATATTCTGCGAGGAGTCGAACTTCTTTCTCTCTAGTTTGTCTTAACGAGGGATTTCGAACAGTATATCACTGGAAGCTGAGGCTTGACGTAAATAAATGAAAACAATGAGGTGACCTTTATTCGTTCTTTGACTAATGCGCCAGCTATGGGCGTGTCCTTACAGTAAATGGTCTTTCAGAACACAATTGCAGCCCCATTAAACCGACTCATAAGTCCATTCCCTTATAAGAGTTACTGCTGGACAAACGTCTCTGACCATGGTGGGCCGAACGATCTTCCTACTGTGTATTATTTCTGTCACGTCGGTGATGGCTGACGACAAGAGTGTCCACACCAGAAAGTTGGTCTTGAGATTGTTTTCACCTCTAGATATTTCTTTGATTGAAATGGAGTTGCAGAGGGTGACGCGTGGTTCTCACACGTCCCCGATGTTGAGCCTCGGAATAGGACCAACAAAACATGTAAGCTGCAAATTTTGTCTCTGCCTTAACGAGAAAATAAATTTTCTCAGTTAAGCTTCGCTTCGAAAGTAAAGAATAGTTTTTTTATTTGAGATCACTTCAGGTTGATGAATTTAATATTAACCAGGGTTAGTTAGATTACTCACTTCGGGTTCCCACAAGTTCCTGGCATAAGAGAGCATCTTTCAGAAGACCCCACGATCAAAATGTGATAAGTAACCACGATTTATCGGAACGACCCGAGCACCTACGCTTCCGTCGTCAGTAAGTCACACATTTATTCAAACATTCAAAGTTCGAGTTCAGTGGCATTTTCGCTCTGAAGTTCAAAAGCTGCTGCGTCGCGGATGCCGTGCACGCAACGCTACTTGCAAAATCACTTTAGCCGCGCCCCCTCCCTTCCAAGCTATTCAGACATGTCTTACACCACATTACTGCAAAATGAGATCACATCGACCACGTGCGCTCATCACTTTTCCATTATCAATGCACCGTTTTTGAAAAAAAAAACTCAGACGTTGCAGATTCCTTTTTGGATGGCCATTCGGATACGTAGGAGCAGTTGGATTCAGGAGGCCGTTTGGATTCAGAAGGCCATTTGGATTTGGATGGCCACTTGGAATTCGAGATGGAGAATTCGTTAGTATCTCACCTTATGGTGGAATTGGATTCAGCAGTTTCGGTGGAATCTTCTGATTATTGAACAACTTCTTAGTTGATATTTGAGTACTGTGATGTCTCGCATGTGGTGACCAGAATTTCCAACAGCAAAGTGAATCTCCAAAGCATCACTTCACAAAACTCGAAAGGCATGGAAAATTGAAAGCCTTCAAGCCTTTATTCTTCAAGATTTCGGTACTTCGGTGAGAGCTCGCACAGACTAGCAGCACCAGCTATGTCAAGTGGATAAAGAAATCTGAACGTATAAGGGTGTCGTGACAAGACAATTGTTGATTTGCCCGCTGTGTGGTTCACGAGCGACGTTGCGCCCGCGAGTGTCGAGTGCGACGTTTCTTGGTCAGAGATGGTGACAACAGACAATGTATAACCAAAAATAGCCATAAATGTCTACGATCTTGTAGTCTACATGAAAGCCGGGGCTCTATCAGGCTAACGCAAATCGTGAAAACGCCGCGCTCATCGCCGTAGCAGCAAATTACGATCGCCTTGACCCATTCTTCCCCCAAAGCATCCCAAGGCTTTTAGTTTCGGATGACGAAACTGGTACCTGTGTGCGGCTGAGGACTTACCACCCTCCTAAGCAGTTAGGACAAAGCACACTTGATACAACTCGCCCTGATTGATATTGGCCTCCCTTCGCAGGAACAATTTTTCTTCTAAATATACGCGCTGTATCTTGCCACTACAGTTTGCAATTTCAGACCTGTCGAAGGCGTACTATGTATGTATGAACGAAATTATTGCAGTAATGAGTTTTTAAAACCTCGCTGCGTGCTTTCCCGAGATCCTTTTGAGTTGAATGTTCCAAGGTAGGTTCTGCCATTTTTATAATCTAATGCCAGAACCTGAAATTTCCGTTGCGTTCTCTGAGGTCACCTCCGTGCCCCCATTAATTTTTTTATCGCATTTCATATGTACATTGTACTGTACGCATTCTGGTTTCACCTTAATTCAATTTTGGTTCAAGTAATGTTAATTAGCGTTCGTGGCTACATTTGTATGCTAATAGGTAGTTGATGGCCAACTGATGTTCTTGTGTGTTTCACTAAATAGCAGAAATCGATGCTAAAAGTAACTGTTCCTGTGATAAATAAGGTGTTTCCAGCATCACTCCGATCTAATGATGGTGTTTAGGCCCATCTAGCGAAACCAAACTGTAATAGTCCCCTAACTTCTGAGATATAAGGTGCATTCCTTATCAGAGACGCGCGCGACAACGCGCGCGAAAAGGACATTAAGTGCTCCAAACACTTCTTATTCACTATGAATCGTTGGTCTATCCGTACATCCGGCCAGTACGTTGAAGACCAAAGGTGCAAAGGTCAAAGTAGGTCGAATGATGGAAGAAATGGTGGGTTCGGAAGGCAGGGAGGCAGTTGAATTTTTTCTCGTCTGTTAACCCGTAATTTGCCGTCTGGGCAGGCGTGGCAGGTGACAACACCGCGCCGCGAGAGACGAGCTCAATGCCTAGCCGTTTCAATTCGAAAATTAAGGGAACGGTACAACCAAGGTCTTCGGACAAATTGGACTCAAGCCCTTTCAACCTTCTGATTGGATCTTATGTTTTTTCTCTGCACTCTCTCGTCCGCATGGCACACTGCGGTTGATGTGACTTCGCATAATTCAGCTTTTCACGAATCATAAGTGGTTCACCTACCCCGGAGTCCCCCCCCCCCCTCTTGAGAAGTCCGTTTCTGGTTCGCTGCAGGCTTTCTTATGCACGCCTTCTATTTTTGGCAGCCCGCGTCCTTACCTTGCTGCTGTGCTACTTTGTTTTCGCAACTGATCACGGCACAAATCGTCAGATGTCACATAACCGTATTACCAAGGGTGCGAAGCGGTGCTCCATGTCATCAGCCGTGGGAAATGACGTAAACTCGCAAATTCCAAGGGCGTAAAAAGCATGCGAGGGATCCAGAGACGACATCAGGGTGCATCTGAGCTGTGCTATGAAGGAGACATTACAGTCTAGTTGCAACTCAAGAGGGATTTGTCGTGGCTTCGAAGTCATTCTTTACAGCAGCTATGACTACCAGCTGTGCGGATACCAATCACCTGTCGACGTTCCCGTGGCTTCGATGAGTAGTGTGGAACGATTTAATGCCAGTTGGATGAGCACTTTTGTTGCTGTCAAGCCACGATTATCACTTTCCGCATTTGCTCCTTCAGTTAGCACATGAAGACTCAAGGATGAGTTCTGGTCTTCGTTCGAGGAGAAGACATTTGCGATACCATCGGAAGACGCTTCCATTGTCGGTGGCTGCCTGAAAGGGACATAGGCGCCACAAAAGACGGCTGCAACTATTGTGGTTGTTTCGAATATGGGTCACATAAATTACGTGCTGGTTATGGGCTGTGGGCGAAGGGGGAGGCGGGCAAGAGAATCGTATTTTCCGCTGCGAGCGCGAGGCGTTTTCTTAACTCGTGTTAACCTGTCGATTGGAGCACCGGACTTCATGTAGACCCCGTCATCGTAGACATTCATGACTATTTTCGGTTCTGAATTGCCTGTTGTCGCCATCTACTACCTGGAACCATCGTCATTTGCGGGCGCGACGTCGCACGCGACGCTCACAAATGCCTATTGACTTGCAAGTAACTAAATCTCCTTCATAGCGCAGCCCAGACGCACCCTCATGTCGTCTCTGCATCGTAGACCCTTGCATGCTTTTTACGCTCTCAGGATTTGCGAGTTTACGTCATTCCCCGCGGAAGTCGTAGCATTACTTCTGAATACATATGGCATTTGTAAAGATATAATGTAAAGTAGATATTCGTAGGCCGGCTCGTCTCGAAGACGTGCCACCTGCATTCGAGTTTCCACGTTCAACCAGCTGCAGAAGCAAGTAGCTCTCATCATCAGTAGTACCGTGTAGAGGAGTGTATCACACCCAGCCTCTACAGGCATCCTACATACAGCTATAGAGAACAGGTGTGCCCCTCACGGCTGATGGAAAATGGGAAAGTCAGGGGTCCCGGTTAGACCTGTTCCATTCAAACTGGATGCCACGCTATCCTGTTTTGCATGGTGTTTTTATCTATTTGTTTTTTTAGTTCGGTAGTACCGAGAAGCCTTCCAGAGAGATCGGCCTGAGGTAAGGGTAAGCGTGGACTATGTACAACATGTGAAGAATGGTGACTAACAATACGCCATCCATGTGGTGGGTAGGCGGTTCGAGGGATGGGCGGGTCGAGAACTCAGCAGGTTCGGTTCGGAGTCCCAGGCACCAGGAGAAATCGATGAGGTGGAATGGATGGTGACGCGTGACCAAGCCGATAGTTAAAAATATCTTGAAACATTTCCCGTACGCCTCAGACTGGAGAAATTTGAGTGGGCACAAGATTGGCAAATGATAGAAGAGCGTTGGCATTCACTTAGGTAACAGGCCATTGGTCGTTATTGACCCGGCAATAAACTACCTGACGTTGTCTAGAGGGCCGTAAAATGTTAGTGGACCACACTACTGAGAGAATGTTGCAGAAATTGAAGCTGCACGCAATCATACCGCATCGTCAACACTGATTTACAAGGCTGGCATAACAACTGAAAATATAGTGTAGTTCGCTGCGGACGGTTGGGCGTGTCAGGCGGGATGAGTTTGGCGCGGCCAAACCCGTTCTCCACCAGTTGTTGAAAGCGAGCAAGTGATATGACTGTATCATATCGTTCGTATTACTCGTTTTCTACCACTTTTTGTCGCATGCGCGCTTCAACAAGAAGGCAGAGAACGTTTGACGGCATGACACACTCTGCTGCCTGACACGCCCAACCGTCCGCAGCGAACTGGAGTGTAGTTACCCAACTCATGATTGTATTGTCTTGTTCGCTGCGGATGATGTAGTGGGTCACGCGGTTGTGCTTGGCGCGCCAAATCGTTGTCTACTTTTTCGGCAAGCTCCAGCAAGACTACCTCATTTTCTTCGCGTCAGGCGTTTTCCACCAGTTGTGTCACTCACCCGCTTCAACAACAGGTGGAAAACGGGCATGGCGCCAAATGCAGCCACGCGGACACACCCCGTCATCCGCATCGAACCAGACTATGGCTTTGCTTAGAACACACGCGATCTCTGCCTTTAAACCATTTATTACTTCGCAGAACTGGTTAAATAGTTTTAGAACAATGCTTAGATGAAGCGAAGAATGTCTTGTAAGCAACGATTATCATGTTGCGAGTAATTCTAGTCTTTGCTGGTGAAGATTCTTTGAAAATTCTTCGATCATTCCTTCCCCCTAAATTTCATCCACAGGTGCTTAATCTTGGTGCCCATTGCCTGCGTAGCAGATTGCTGTGCCGGTTTCGGTTCTTCTTTCTTCTCGGCTTTTCCATTCTTCTTCGCTGGAGCAACATCACCAGATTTATTCCCATTGGTAGCGCCTTTTGCCTTCTTCTCAGCTGATTCAGCTTCTTCACTCTTCCGCTCAGCAGGAACAGCTTCTGCACATTTCCTCCCATTCTTCTCAGCAGAACCCCTCTTAGCGATCTTCGATGATGTGATCTTTTCTTGGCTTGACTTTTTTTCAGGCACTTCAACTTTTCTCTCACTGGCATCTGTGCCCTTCTTTTCCGCACCTTCGATACTTTTACCCTCTGCTTCTTTATTTTTCGTCTCGGCAGGCGGCTCTTCTGCGGCTGACCCCTCCTTCACTTTGGTGGTTTCCTTTTGGTCAACTACTGGAGCAGATGACTCTTTCTGCCCTTCATCCTTACTTGGTCCTTGCTGTACCGCAGAACTTCCTTGTTCAGCGCCCGCCTGCTCCGTCACTGCAGTATCTTTCTTCTTTAGTGAGAGGATACGTTTCAACAGTCTTCTTGCTATGGATTTTTCAAATGGATCTGCCGTAGAGCCGGCTGGAGTAGCCGGGGCGCTTTCAACTTGTGGTGGAGTCTCTGGTGCAGAAGTAGGGGTGGCGGCTTCGTCCTTAGCGACAGGAGCCGGCTTGTTACTCTTCTTGGAATAACGCTTGAGCTTCTCGAGAATATGTGACCGATCCACCTGCGTTCCTGACCCTGACGGAGCAGCTTCCGCCTCTTTTCCTGTTGAATCGCCAGATGACTGTGGTTGTGCAGCCGCTTGTTCGGGAGCTTTTGCAGGTTTTTCAGTCGACTCTGCAGACGTAACGGGGGCCTGCTTCCATGGACTACCAATTTTTATCTTTCTCTTCCGAAGACTTGAGAAGGCTGACTCTTTGGGCTCTTCCTTAGCTTTCTTGTCCTGAGCAGCAGGTTCTACCTTTTCTTTCGTTGGCTTGGTGGATGGTTCTACAGAGACAGTATCGCTTGCAGCACTTCCTTCAGCGCTTGATTCAGCGCTGCCAACGTCAGACTTGGCTATCATGGCAGACAGCTTCTTTTTCTTTGGCCGAAAACGAAATCGTTGCACAAGGCTTGTCGTTAGAGACTTTCTCAATTCGTCCACATATGACGCTTTCTCATGACCTGGTTGAGCAGCTTTTTGCCTTATACTGCGAACTGACCTCATTTCTTCTCCTTCATGTGGTTGAACTGGTTGAACTGCAATTGGTTCACTTCGTTTCGGCAACACTTTCGGCATTTCCTTCACCCACTCCAGGGTGAACGGAGCTCTGAAAACATAATTGTTACTGTACACCCAGCTCCACGTGTTCTGGTCCTTGCTATGTGCGAGATGAATGGGTCCGCAGCTGCAGATATCGTGCTACGATCACGCTCAAATGTGCACGGGAACGTTGTGGAGAGTAGCTGCACCCGGGTTCTGTTTACCGACTCCGCCCACACGGCGAGTCACTCGCATTGACCTAGCAAAACGCTCCACTTGTCTGCGGCTTCTCACTTTTGGTTGTTCTCTACCTATGACTGCGTGCTCACTAGCGGATTTCGCGATAGGGCTGCATGCTTGAGGATAGTGCGCGCGCGAGTTCTAAGCACTCCAGCACTCGGTATGCTAACAGCTTGCAGTCTGTTCCGCAGTGGACCGATTTATGAGTGCCATGTGGACAGAAGTTTCCTTGACAACAGCGGCGCCTGCCGCGCCTATTGCTTAAAGCGAGGCCAAGGTGAACGGGCGTTGCCGCTGGCAGAGGTAGGTGGGGGGGGGGGTTCAAGAGGTGTAAGCGCAGGGCTGATAAAGGACGGGGTTGTTTGGTCCAATTGAAGTGAGCGCTATCTGTTGAAGGCTCCAGCATTTTTTTAGTGACGCAATCCGGTGCTTCCGCTTCTCGCAACAAGAGGTCTCCTCAGACGAAGCTTTTCAGTAAACGATCAACTAGGAAATGAAGAAAACACACCCATGTGTTGATTACAACCTAAGCCATCACTTCACATACCGTATGAATTGTTCGATGACGGCTCCCACTGCCTTTTTTGTGAAGTCGTCTACGCCAGCATCCGTGCTTCGATCGGCCGGCGCCATCAGTTCGTTTTTCTATTTCGCATATTTTTCCGCTGCATGCACGTGTAGTGCCTCCGGGCCTGAGCGAATTATAAACCAGGCTGACCTAGAGAGGCGGCCTTTGACTCACAGCAGAATCGCAGGTGGTCGTTTCAAATTAAGTGCCGCCCAAAGAGCTGAAACAATGGCTACAGTTCGCTGGTTGTAAGTCAGCATTCCCTTGACGTCAAAGGCCGCATGCGACGGAGAGAGCAGCAGCGAAAGGTAAGGATGTATTGAGGACTGGAATGTACAATGACTGCAATCATTTTATGGGCGACGCGGTTTGAGTGGGGCGTTTCAATACTTGTATAACTAGTTTGAGTGTGCGACTGTGCCTTCGAGCGTCGCTTCGAGGGTGCCAGCCGCTGGCGGCAAAGCGCTCGAAGCCAGCCAGTTCGCAGGCACATCAATAACTAGTGATCCACACGCTTGAGCGTAAAGCAATAATACCGCTCGGCAGTTCTGCTCAAAAGACCCGCAGTACACTTGGCGGCCAGCCTCGGCGAAGTTGAACTTACCCTCTCAGTTGACGAATTCTCCCCTGCATCCTGATGAGCCTTCTCAACCAGCTAGTAGTCAGCTTTAGGCTGTTCATTGTGTTGATCATCTTTGCAGCTTCTACTATTTGTGGAGAGCAAGCCGTAAGAGACTCAGACAAATCTGTAAAGTAGAGCGATGTATAAATTTTTTACAATATAATCATAACGGCGAGCGTAGTATTCTGGCAGGAATATTCGCGAATGTTTGGCAATGAAAGCGCTGCCGTGCATTTATGTGCTGCTGAGGATGGGCTAGGACGCGTCAACTGTGTGCAGCGTATAGTCTGTCGTCTGCTCCATTTCTTAGAGAGTGTGACGTGTTTTCACACGCCTTAGGCCGCGTTCATACGTTGCGGCAGCAACCGCCTGCGTCCACCAGCAACCCTCACGCCTATGTCGAGGACTAGGTAAAATATGGATAGCGATCCAACTTCCTGCAGCGTGGGGAAGGCTAGGGGGGGCCTGTGGTTGGGGGAGAAAGCCTGGATTAGGCCGCAGGGCGGCACATCATTGGTGAAGGGATATGATTTAGTCGAGTTCAGCGACGACCGCTCCCGCCTTCTTTTTTTAGGGGGGGGGGTTGGTACGACCGCGCGCGGCCCCCTCCGGCTCATGCGTCGCCTCGCTCACAATCGAATCGAGCCGTCGAGCGGGCGAGGGGGGGGGGAGGCACATGTGATAACAGGAACAAACGGCGCGAGAGGCAATATAAGATCCCCGCTTAGCCGCCAACGCGATTCTTACGATTTTCTCTAACAGCTTCCTGCCACTTTTTCCGAATTTCCTGCGAAAACTTCGTCTGGCACTCTTTTGCTCGGAATTTGAGCGCAGAAAGGCAGTAGATCCTCCCAGCAGCTCCGCGCATACAAGTGAGGCTAAGTACGCCGGGCCGCCTCCGCTTTTGGCAACATCTGTGAAGGAGAAAAATACAACTAATGCAAGAATAAAATTTTCTCTGGCAAAATACAAGCCCCCCCCGCCCCCTTTCTCCTTGGCGGCCAAATACGACTCGCTGCTGAGGATTCCGCCAACAAAGATGTGCCCTCTTAAGGGGTCGTGGAAATGTAGGCGTGTGCAACGCTAACAGGCGCGCATATACTGACAAAATACGTACTGTTTGACGCGCTGGTGGACGGCTGATAGCTGCAGGATCGATATCGTCATAGCTTGTCTAGGCCGCTTTGACAAGGCTATACAGTGGCGCGAACCGCCCAGACGGCTTGTGGGCGCTGGCTTTCGCTGGGTCGACATCTATACTTTCGTGGTCGCTGACGGACGCTCGAAAGTCGCTGGTAGTCGCTGGCGGAGGCTGGACGCTGGCCAGCAATGTATGAACGCGAGCTTTAAAGGGGCAGGCCAATGCTGCTCAAGCTGCCCTCTCGGTGCACTCTGATACATGACGTGGACTTGCCGCTTCAAACACTGCTGTGGGTTGGTCCCACCAGAAAATCCCTCTTCCACTCGCCTTCCCAGGGCACAGAATAACGTCGGTTGTCAAACTCACTATTCCAAAATTTTGTTTTAGCTTCTTGAATTTCGACCTCGTTGTGACTCTGCTTCCACGTCAAGAGCTGCGGATAAGCTGATAACAGAAATATGTTGCGTCT
The DNA here is from genome assembly GCA_036418165.1 of Cooperia oncophora. Taxonomy (NCBI): domain Eukaryota; kingdom Metazoa; phylum Nematoda; class Chromadorea; order Rhabditida; family Trichostrongylidae; genus Cooperia; species Cooperia oncophora. The sequence continues at coordinate 33,888 of MU946606.1, forward strand.
GGAAGCTTCCTGGCGCTACACAAAAGCTACTTACATGTCTGAAATGTGTAGAGACATGTTCCAGATGCGCATCTTCGGGCTTAGGCTGGCTACTCGTTGATGGCGCGTCATATCGCCATGTACGAGAAAGGGTGGTTGGGTGGTGGTGGGTGTTGTGGGGGGGGGGGGGGGTGGGGGGTGGCGCGTGTATGGCGTCCGGAGCAGCTGCGTAACCTACAATACTGTGCTCCAATAGGATAATGGCTTGGTTTGTGAGCTAGTCTCAGCTCGTATGTCCTGCCGCATTTTTGCACCGTCGACGTTGCAAACCAAAATCGATCAGATAAAGTCGGACGGCTGACGCTGCGAGGCCGATACAAAAATTGGTGGGTTTTATATCTCGATGAACGTAATTCAGAGCGTGAAGTTCCTGGCTGACGCTAACAAGCATGAATAAAGACATAAGCCGTGATGATCTTTTCTATGTAGGCCAGCCCTATGTGATGCAATTCCATTATTTATTTGATTTTTGTTTTTTTTTTATTTCGTTATTTTTTTTTATTGTTTTAGTTATTTTTTTTTTTTTTTTGTTTCTAGTTGAACTGGGAGGGGGTGGAGCATGTAACAAGGACTGGCTCGCAGCTAATGAACGAATGAATGGACGCGCAAGCAATCTTTATAGAATCAGCCCTAACCATAAGCATGTGCAATTGCGGAGTTTGTCCTCAAGGGATTCTTCCCAGCGCAAGGCGTGAGGCAAGTCATGCTTTCCCCTTAGTAAGTTCCGGGAGTTTCACCGACAATCTCCCTCGCTGAGAGAAGGTGTTTGAGAACGTCCCTGAAAGGAGCGAGAAAGCATTTCCCAACCTCTATCGCTGAGAGTGCTTCTGCTGCTAAGTGGTAGACAGACGTGTGCCGTATACAACCTCTTAGATTTTCTCTGAGTTTTTCCAGATTTCTGTCAAGTAGGGTCATCACTGAAAATGCTTTCCCTTATTAAAGTAGAACTATACATGATTATGAGAAATCTTTCTCACCAATGTACGATCTATCACATACTCTACCACTATCGACAAGTCGAGGACAGCGCACGGCGTTAGCGGCCTTCAGCTCCTTCAAAATTGCTAGTTCTCTCTGTAATTAAACGCTTCACTCCCACAGGCGCGATCGCTGCCGCTTTGGTTGCGTTCATACTTTGCGGAACCGTCCACCAGCGATCATTGGCGTTTCGAGCGTCGGTCAGCCACAGCGACTAGAAAAGTATGGATATCGATCTAATGTTGACAGCCTGCCAGCGTCCTTCAGCGTTTCGAGGGGTAGGGGGTAAAGGTATTGATCTAGCGTCTAGCAGCGTCCACCAGCGACCAGGAGTACGGTAGTAGTAGTATGGTGCGGTGCACGAGTCATAATGTACGCCTAATCCAGCTGTCTCCTCCTACTTCCCCATACTCTCTACTGCCAGTCGCTGGTGGACACTAGTAGACACTTGATCAATATTCATACCTTTCCAATCCCTCAAGACGCTGATTGTCGCTTGCGGACGCTGGTAGACGCTAGCAGGCATCAGATCGATATCTGAGCTCTCTCATTATCTGACGCTGCCCTCGAAGCGCTAGTGGACACTGCCGCAAGTGTGAACGCGATATCTGAACCTAAGAGATATATGACAGGTCAGGATAAAGGCTTTTTTCAAATAGAGGGGATTCTGGGATAGGCGAGCCACTTATCATTTGTGAAAAGCTGGAGCGTGTGGGGTCACAATGACGCTAGAATGTTATACGGAGGAGAGAGAGCAGAAAAAAACAGACAATTGACGCAGCCTAAGAGATCAAGCCCCAGTAGCCCCTAGACCCGTGATATGTGGGACCAGTACATTCTCTGAAGGCGGGATTCTCCAGCGCAAGGCTTCTGCTCGTTGAGTGGGCTCTTTTCGATAGATTGCCAGAGATGAGAGAAGTAGGAAAGCGCACCCTCGTCGTCCCAAACCTTGCACAAAATGCGGGGAACAGGCGTACTTATTCTACCCCCAAGCCACCTCTGCCTCTAGCCACATACCTTGAATCGAAGTCGGGTGCTCGGACTGTCCTTTCGAAGTCCGGTTTTCATGGCGTATAGTGTATTGTCGAGGGCTTCTTCGTTGCTGAAGAAAGTGTCAGAATCCACTTCTGCTCCAGGAGAAAAATAAGGTGATCTTACTCGGTGCAAGTTTGTTTAGCCACTATATAAACAGCAGAATAGCGACCTTCATTATATTTCATCAGTACTTCATATCGTGAATATTCACGAGATTCTTCGTCAAGACTAAATGGAAAAGTTCTATTATGGATATTGTCGCAATCAATCGGGGCGGTAACAAGAATGGCGGAATTAGCCCGCCTCCTGCTACCTTTTCTACCAATAGTATCGGTTAGTGACCAGTGATAAAACGCCGCGAGTGGGCTCATCCCTCTTGACCCCGCCCACCGATGACATCAGCTGTACATGTCAGTAGGATCCCAACGGAACTGAAGTGTTCATAAGAGGGGGGAGACGATTCCAAACCCAGGGGAGTTCATCCATCGTTTCTATTACGCAACGCATATCCCGCCAGCACATTCAACACTGGCATGAGCGGAATCAGGCGTACTTGCGCGCCCTCTTCACTGGTGTACTATTCCCTGTGAAGTACGGCTGCGTTCACACTTGCTGTTAGCGGACACCATGACACAACCCGCCAGCTACTCGGTTCGTAGCAGTCAGTATCGGGAACCAGAGTAATAGTATGGAGTAGCTGAGAGGGGTAGAGCCGTTTTTGCTGTGAAGTGGGAAAGTGGGGGAGACCTGCTTAGGCTTCAGCGAAGATCTGGCGTTGCAACATGACAGCACTAATATACTACCCGTACTCCGACGCTGGGGACGCTTGTTGCGTCTAGCTGGACCTCATCAGATTATCTATTACCTTTGCCTAGTTCGTCCGAATACTGGCATCGTCACCTGAGCGGAGCCCAGTGCCGCTAGGTGAGTGACGCTTACAGTAGACTTGGGATCGACTATTTCTAACTTTCTTATCCCTCGAGAAGCTGATTATGCCTGCTGGGTGACGCTAGGGGGCTGCCGTTGAAGCTATTCCGGCAAGTATGGACCGCAACCTTATATGCCGCGCAAAATACCAGCGAGAACTTCGCTTTTACAAGCGGTGTAACATTAACGCACTTATCATCTACAATTACAAGATCGCCAGCTTGAAGTTCTTCTGTTCCTCTCATGAAGTTATCGAGTAAATCAATTTCATGACCCTGAACAGGAAATCATGGAACTTGACGACGTATCTGCCTGTGACACATGCTCTCTGAACAAGTGAATTATGACTCGCCCACCTCAAAAGTCCCTTTGCCTGATGGTGGGACCAAATCGGGTCTTATGTCTTCGAATAGTTTTACCTTGAACCATGGTGGTTGTTCTGGACCCTTCAGAAGTGCACCGAGCAGCGGCTTAAAGTATTCATTTTTCACTGATATGAACTCCACAAAGTTGGCAAGTAGGGGTAAACTTGACCAGTTCTCACGCACTTTCATAAATGTGGTTGGTAGTGTTCAGAGAATTTGCCAACGGCAAGAAACATCAATGTTTGTGCACAGGGGATCTAGTCAGCACCTACTGTTTCCAACTAATTTAGCACGCACGGCAATTCCTAACCACTGACACATAACTCCTGCCCAATTTTCGACACTTCTGTGCAGTTAGTTTTTCTTCCTCATCATGCACAAGAGTGATCAGCAGTGTAGCCTTATGCCTTCACTCTGATATAGTATAGTGCAAGGTATTTTAGTGTCTTGTAATGTATGTAAGAAAAATTTTGAGCCACGACTCCGATCCCTGCATCTGAGCCACGACTTCGATCCGTGCCGAGTCGCAACCATATCCACTCTTATAAAATCTGCAAGAAGGTTGACGATACCAGCTACAGCCCGGGTT
>MU946607.1:0-14908 GCA_036418165.1 Cooperia oncophora
TTTATTGTTTTATAGTTATAAGCTTTATAGAGGTAAATGACTTAAATGATTTTGTGTATTGTTTGTTGTTCGTCATGGTAGTTTAACCACGACATTTCTTGAATGTTTATTTATCATAGTTATTGATATGCTGGTTGCTGGCGCAAGTCATACGTCCTCGGTGTAGTAGTCCGGCCGGCTACGAGAGCAGGTACACTTAGGTAAGGCGCGTGCATGGGGCGTAGGTAAGAGGGCTAATATCAAGTACGTGGCCACATAGCTAGCTTACTACGTAGGGGCAGTAAGGGCCTACAGGTTGCGGATAACGACATTAACCACCCGCGTGGCAAAACTGTAGGCGAGCACAGGCGAGCGCTCCGTAAGTCCCCTGCACGCGCCGAGCGCGACTCTTTCCACCGCAAGTGAACCCCGGTGCTCAGATGGCATTGGCGGAGGGATTGACGCCCCCATATGCTTTCCACGCGCAGTAGGGGCACTAGAAGGCGAGGCAATGCGCAAGTTTGAACCAGAACCTCTGCGTCGCCCATAATTCGACCTTCTTGTAATGAGTTATTCAAAAATTGAATTGATGACATGATAGAAATTCGCTGACCTCGCTCAGCAGCTTCATGAAGGAATTTTACTCCGTCCTCAAGAATAACAGTGTTAAGTGGCGTTTCATGTAGCCCAAACCAATCCTTCGCTATTGTCACCATGAGTGGGTCCAACTCAATTGTTGTGAGGTTCACCTAATATATTAACGGCTTATGCATATTGTAAGTCAATGTGTTTGCTTAGTTTTAGAAGCGGAAGAGTCCAAGTAGAGGCCTGTGACTGGTTTTGTAAAAGTGGCAATCGGTGCACTCCAGCTAGATTCTTCAAGCGTTTCTTTTGAATATGTCGCGCTTTTGTTCGTTCAGCCAACGGTCGTGAGAGAGGGCGTAGAGTTAAGCCTAATATTGTGCGATCATGTCACCATTGTCGCAACCCACTAGTGCACTTGCCAGCACTTTTACAGCAAAAGTAGCACATCCTCTGCAGCTGGAGACCCACAAAGAGGGTTTCCTATCCCAGGTAATCCATCGATTACTCGTAATGATTGGCGCCTTTCGCTTGTATCCCTGCGCGCCCACTGGACCCGTGAATAGAGAAATAGACAAGACCTCGAGTTGGGCTAAAATTTTAATCTAAAGGGTATGACAAAGAAGTTGCGAACTGTTCAGCACGTTATGTAGTTGTCAGTAGCAGGTGTGGCATCCGACAGATGATGTCACGTCAAACAAGCGGCAGTGTGCCCATCCTTACAACCGACAGTGTGTCACAGTCAATCCTACGGCTGTCCGTATGGCGTACGGCGTAAATGTTACGCGTGCATAGTATATCGAATGGAGGGCAGACACATAGAGTTACAAATATCTATCACAGGCTCGTCTCAATTCTTCGCTAGTATTTTTCGAAAGGTGTCCGTGGTGGTGTGAGAAGCGAAAGAAGGAAAGGGTTCCTACAGGCGCTAGATAAGCCCTCACTTTCTACAGTTCATCTGCAGTGAGGTGTGAACACGAGGCGAAGAAATACTGGGAGCCCTGACGAGACCCGACGTGATGAAATGATCATAAACACAATTTCTTTGGGTGATCGCAGGTCCAATATTGAGGATATCGATAGGCTCGCTTAACCCTACGTATCGATTCACAGTACTCAATAACTACTCTCATTGAGAAATAAGTATGAAACACAGTGCAAACGCGTCAGAGAAATAAGTATGAAACNACGAACCCTTAGAGGATTTGACAGCACCGAAAAAGTTGCAACAGTTCCACCTCCTAAGCCGATCATCAGCACGTTTTGCCAATCCTGTGGATCAAACTGTAGTCCCTGCAACAAAACAGGGATACTTATAACAAAAAAAATACTCTGTAACCAGATATCAGCAAGATTTAGTTAGATTACCTCCATCACGAAACCCATTGCAATCATCAACTTTATATATACGAATTTAACCACTAATTTGTTAATGGACCACTGCCGTGTGTTGAAATTACTCCAAGTGAGTTCTGTAACAGACGGTAATGATTCGAAGAAAAATAAACACGAACCAAAAACATATAAAGTTAAGCAACCATAAAAATCAAAATGTTGCGTTCGAGCTAGTCTTCTCGTTGTGTATGATTAGGCGCGTCACGGGGGAGATGGAGGAGTGAGACGTATGCCGTCGCGCCAATTCCTTCTCCACCAGATGTCGAGGCTGGCAAGCGACCAAAAGTGGTGAAAACGGGCTGGCGCCGCGCTCAACCCAGCCAGCCTGATATGTCCCATCGCCCGCAGCAGACAACCAGACAACGCTGTACTTATTCATAGGAAACTTGGCGCATTTCAGAGACATTTACACTCATGAGCCCTCTAACAACTCTTGAAGGACTGGTCATGTGATCGACCCAGGTTTCAGTGGTACCGCTGTAGCGTCATTTGGGTCTTCGATTATGACCGTGTTTATGATTGCTCCTTTGTCAATTTTGATAGTTCGAGCTCACAATTTTTAATGAAAACATACTCTTTGGTGTTTCCAGTTCAACTGCGCTGATGGTGATGTTATCAAAATCTTTGTACTTCAGGAAGCGTCCCACAGTCAAACTGAAATGTTTCATAGGCTCGGACGTAATAGATAGTCACAATCCCTACTAACGATAATGAGCGGTATGAAGGGGCGTAGTTCGTGGCCAGAACAGTCTTTCTCACCAAGTGCAAGTGTCAAGGATGGCATTATTAGTGGAAAAAGGCCGTCTTGGCAGCGCTCCAGTCTATGCCCTATCATAAATTGTTGCCTAAAATTGTTTCCCTTGTTGTGAACTCAGATGGTACGAGTTATTCCGTTCTTTACTGAGTCGTTCCGGGAGGGCCCAAGCGAAACATGCCTTGCCTGTTCAGCGACCAGGTGCCCCTCCCTAGTAGACGTTTTTGCCCCACACTTTCACTTTTGTGATGAATACTGCCTCTAAGTGGGAGCAGAGTAGACGCATCGTGATGGTGAAGTGGTGGTGTAGGTATTACCCCCCACCTAAATGAGGGTCTCGGTACGGCCACACCCCAAAACCTACCTACAAATTCCCCCCATTTTCCATTTTCACACAAAAATTTTCGGGTGAGCGCGAGAGAGGAGGGGGGAGGGGGTATATAGTGCACATGAAACAGGAAAAATCACGCAAAAAGTCAACAACCGGAAAACCAACGCGACAAATTTCTCTCAAAGGCACATACGACCCCTCTCTCCCAACGACCAAATACGACCCCCTCCCCAGAGAAAAAGTACGACCCCTATGTGTTTCATTACACCAGTGCTGTACCCTGAGTGGGAGACAGCTTTGCTTTTGCAAATACTCAAAAGTTTAGATATGAGATGTGATGCTTATCAGGAGGGACTAATGGACCCTCGGAAGCCTTTCTCTCTATCAACTTAGCGCGTTAATCTTTGTGACAAATCTTACAATAGCGAAGCACAAGTTTGAGTCCTCGCAATACGTTTTCATTAATCGCCGTTTCTTAGAAAAAAAACGGTGAATGAATTCCGTTACGCCTGCATAATAAACATTTGCTCACCTTTTTAAGTATGAAATTTATAATCTCCTGGGTCTTCCTCGTTTCATTCAATGCGACCGTCGAAGCTGTATGTTTCTTGGAACTGTTCATGTAGAATATGCCAATGTACTAAAGAGAACTGTATAACAATGGAGCCGTTATGTCTCCCAGAGAACCTATCGGTGATTTCTAAACTGAATCCGCATGAAGTTTCTGCTACGTTAATGGTCCGCAGTGGCCTGAGAAAATGCACAGATTGTAGGAAGGGTAGTTTGGTCCGCAATAGACTACCTTTTGCCAGTTTTGCGGTGGAAAGTTAAAGGTAAAGGAGCTAAGGCCCAAAGTTGCTCTAGTGACACCTCCCTTCTTCCAGTGACTTCGCCCCCAGAGTCCGCTCTCCTCGGGCGAGCAGCACAAAACTGTTATGTTGCAACATCTTCAAGTGGTCGGGTATATATTACTCCCAACTAAGGGGGTTAGCAATGGGTCAGCGCCTAGCACCGGTGCTTGCAATCTGCTTCATGAGCAGGATAGAAGAACCAGTGCTGGAACGTTTACCGTTGATGTACTGCAGGTACATAGATGACTGCTTCATTGTAACATCGACACAATCCGAAATGGATGAGTGTTTTCGACTAATGAATGAGCAGTCTCAGTACATTAAGCTCACACGCGAAGTTCCACGGAGTGGTTGGCTTCCTTACCTCAATACGCAGGTGAAAGTGTTTGATGGCATACTCAGTGTGAAATGGTACAGAAAAGCAAGCTCCAAGAACATCTTGATTCATGCCACATCTGCACATCCTTCTGCTTTGAAGCATGCAGTCGTGAGAAACATGTTTAGGACTGCAGCAAACGTAAGCACAGGGGCAGCAGAGCGGCAAGAATCCGTACGGCTTGCTTCTGATATAGCCGCTTCAAATGGCTATCCTGTACCAGCTAATCGTAGAAGAACTCACACTGAGCACCGACGCGTACCGCGCCAAAACAAGCTCCCGCTATGTATACCATTCATATCTGATAGAGTGACTGCTGCGATTCAGAGATGTCTTTTTCGCGCACAGTTGGACAATGATGTTGTATTAGTTAGTATTCCTAATAATAACATCAAACGCCAACTGGTGCGAAACAGACTCTACGACAGGCAGTGCATATCAGAACAGTGCGTTACTTGTCCACAAGGTTCAATTGGAGATTGCGCCAAAAGTGGTGTGATCTATCAAATTGAATGTTTGGCATGTAACGCAACCTACATTGGGGAGACTGGAAGACCGTTAGCAATACGCGTCAAAGAACATCTTGCTGGCAAAAGGCGTGGTAATATAAGAACACCACTCGGCAAGCATTTGATCGAGGAGCACCGCGGAAACGACTTTGATGTGAAGTGCACGATTCTGGCATGCGAGACTGAGATTTCTGCCAGAAAAGCGCTAGAGGCATTCTGGATTTCTGCAAGAAATCCTAGAATGAACAACCGCAATGAGTGCTTATCCATAACAAATGACCTCTTGCCATTTGTGCCGCACTGCGAGCTACTGATGTGAGCGGTGGGACGTGCCATCTGACTATAATCACTATACAAGATTGGCACAGTAAGTCCCACTCATTGTACTAACAACTAACTGAGCGGCTACATCCGCTCTCGCTGTGGTGGACTGGGTGAGTCTTTCCCTCATTCGGGATTTTCGGGGTTTTCTCAGTAGTCTGTCAGAAACGTTAGGGAAGAGGAGATCTTTGGCGGTGTAGAGAGAGCGAATTTGAATCATGAGCCACGTTTAGGCCTCTGATGAAGACGATCTAGTCGAAACGTCAGGCCATAATAAAGTTCCACCTAACAACCTCGTGTGCACAGAAGTACTTATTTAACGTAACAACACAAAACTGTTGTCTTCAACAGTTTGGAGACCCCCAACTACTTTTTGAAACACTTGTGGTGTGATGTTTAGAGGCAGCGAAAAGGACTGTTGTCTGTGTTGTGTCTCCATGGTCTTCCTAGCGGTCATAGGGTCCATTGCAAGGGATCAGCAGACTGGATTAGTCCCAGCACACGGTCTTTTGCCCTTTTACCCGGAGAGATGTTCAAGGCTGAAAGGACCTTAGTGAAGAAGTTTCTTACGTTCTCTCCTGCATTTTCTCTTCAAAGGTAAGTTACCTTCCAATTTCTCTTCCATGTTTCGACAACATTACCAATGCTCCTTATCGGGGACCGTGCCATTGAACACGGTCTTCAGTTCAACGATGGAGTTTGTTGGACTTGGAGGCTCCCTATGACAGCTATTGGGTCATCAAAACATTACTCAGTTCCATGCCTCTGATATCGAAGGTGCACTTGCGCAAGGCGAGGCTTTCACTACCAATGCAGATTCAACTTGTATCTTTTTACCGTTTCAAAACCTTGAAAATTTGTTTGTGCATGAGTAGTTCTTGCTCTTTAGGGAATACTTAGCGCTGATCTTATGTGGGGACAGCGGGCTATCATAGTAACGCACCACAAGGAGTAGGGACGCGCTGTTGAAGAAAGCGCCCTGAAGGCACCCTGTTTTCTCCCGTGGTCAGTATCCACTCCGGGTAGCAGAACTGTAAATCGCTCATCCTACTGCATTTTCCTTCTACTATCATCAAACATTCCTTGACGAATATGACCATGTATAAGAAATGACATTAAAATCTGTCGTGGAGGAATGACGAGGGCGGTATGGGCCCGCCTCCAGCTAGCTTGCTACCAATGGTGATCAGCCAGTGATCGATTCAGGAAAAAACAACCAATGTTGGAAACGCCGCGGGTGGGCGCATTCCATTCTTTTTGAAACCACCTCAATCAACTGTATTATCAACTTACAGTAGCGACTGCTAGCACAATCAACTGCCATGAGAATTTCCGCAGTAGACTCAACATCAACTGAAAGTGATTCACATATCCAAGATGCGTTTTTCTAGCTTCGAAATTCTAAAGAAATTCTCAAAGGGTGGTTTACGGTAGTTCGGATAACATCAATCTAACAATATTTTTACAAAGCATGTTTCGCGCTTTGAAAAACGGGAAAACAATGAAACCGTCAGAGATTGCATAAAATGGTATTGTTCCGGGGTGAATGGTTCAATAGCTCTAAACTGCGACTATTTTTCAGCTTTTGCCAGCTCGAATTCATGCGTTCCATGAGTTGAAAATGGGTGGTGAAAGCCATCCGCTCTGCCACCATAATAACCTGTAACATCTAATAACATCCACTACGGTCGACAGCGGCCAGTGCTGCTATTTTTTTGGGGAAATTAGCGGAGATTACTCGGCAAATTATGATGAATTAGTATCACAGTATGGCTAAGTAATGTTTTCGGGGGCAAAAATTCATTACGAGGGCTGTTTCAAGTAATCTCCGTATCGGGGTAAGTTAGCAGTGAAGGAATTTAAATCATTCGAATAGGCAACGACATTCCCTGACGGTATAAATACAAAATCATTCCGGCATCATCAATGCTATTCATTATCCCTGGTGAAAGAAGACCAGAATGACTGATGACAAAGAGAACTAGAGAAAACTAGACTAGGGAAAATGATTACTGATAAAAAAATCGAGAAAAATGAAAAGGAACTTGGGAAAATGATTATTCTCGTCCTGCAACCTAAACAAAGATTTCCGTGGAAAGCGTATTTCTACCGATGAAGAGTTGAAGTCGCAATTAACGCACATTTTGGGGACGAGAAAAAAAATATTTTCAGAGGGTATTGAAAAGTTAGTTTCCCGAGCAAACAAGTTATAGAGGTTATGAGGACTACATTGGAAAATAAATTTTATCCAGAATTTTCGGCTTTTTCCTTCATACCAATATGCAGGATTGGGACGTAATATTGATATCAAATCTGCCGCCAAGTAGCCGATGACTGTAACGCCAGTGCAGAATATGTGATATTTACATATTGCAGGTGTTCATGCAAAGCTCTACGCATCAGACACTCTCACCATGCATCAGAGCTGATTTTCATTATATGTTCTGAAGGTAGAGGCTTTTGCGACCACACTGACCTCCATGCTACAGTGCAGTAATATATTAGAGAATTTGCTTTTGAAGACTATATATGCCAAATCAAACTTGAAATATTATAGATAAATAAAAATAAAGAAATTATAAACTTATCAAAGCAGCCGGATCGCGGCATGGAGAACTGATTCAAAAGGTCATAAAGTACATGTAGGCATCGACTTAACAAAATTAAAATATCTAAAAAATCAATATGTCAGCTCACTCTTGAACAGAATGAGGTACGAAAGGTGTGCAATGAATTTACGGCATAGGTATGGAGGAAGGGAAGTAAAAGAAGGCAAGGAAAGATAAAAAGGATAAAGTCTTCGCCGTTGATCAATCCCTTTGTGGGATGCGGCACGCATTCTACTTCCATTCAGAATCGTAGTGTTATTGAATGCGATGTGGCCCCTACAATGACTTGCGGGGGCCAGCCGAAGCCGAACCTAGCCGTAGTCAGTGTTATTATCCTCTCAGACAAATCTGGGATGCCGAATTTACCATCCCGCAGTGAAGGTTTGTTGCCGGGCGGGAAGCGAACCCCGGATTGAACCAGGACCAGCAGCGACAATAGGTCAGCGCGCATCTTGCCACATGTACTTTACTCTCTAGCCCAGGTTATGAAGAATAGTGTTCAAAAAACTCAAAGAAAAGTTATCTTCCGTCAGTCCCCCCTGTAAGCTCAATTAAACTAAGTTTGGAATACTGAATTCGTTGATAGCGGCCTCTCAAAAATGTTTTCGATCGTTGTCCCTCATAAAGGGCGCTACCTCCCGCCTTCTTTTTTGAGGTTGGGGACAAGGTAAGTCACTAATCATTTTCTCAGTTGTTCTGTTCATTTTTCTCATTATACTGATTTTTATCACTACCCCATTTTCTCAACATTTTTCTCGTCAGCCCGCCGCCCCCCCCCGTCTTGCTTCTCACCAAGGATAACTTAGACAGTCATTGATGCGAGGCTAATAAAATTTTATATTATACTCTTCGGGACCCTGTAGTTACCGTGAATGATTCATATTTTCATCCCTCTCTGGTGATTTGTTACGATTACCAATTGGCCCCCCATGGCCGAAATCTGGAGCATTAGGAAAATGTATTTCATCGAGCAGGCCAAGTCTTATCAAAAGGGCCCCATGCAGATTACGCCTTTCAGTGCGAACAGCTTAAACGTCTCGAGGTTGGTGGATAGTGACCACTAAGTTGCCACAGCTCTATTTCCGAAAGAGCAGCGCTGCACCACACAGCTCAAATCACATGGTACGCTCAAACACATTGAGGGTGTATGAGACTATCAGCCCCCAGCTGTCGATGTGTCGTGGTCCCCCGCCCAAACATGCCCAGGAATGGAGATACAGGACCGTGAAACACGCTAATTCCTCCATGCTCCGCCTTACACCTTTTTGCGGCGCAGATTCCGTCCTTCATAACATCCGTCGTAAGCGCGCGTGTCGCGTGCGGCTCCTTGGCACTTTGCCAAGTCCTTTAATTGCGCTCTCAAATACAAGTAAAACGCAATTTCCTGATGCGGATAACATTGGAGGTGCTACAAAATAAGAACAGAAGAGATCTCCGATACGAGGGCAGCACTCAACAGCCAAGTCCGCGTATTTTTTATTATAAGTCAGTATCCATCTAGGGCGCGGCATTCACACAAATCATGAGAATACAAACAAAAAAAAATAAAAACAATCCAAGCGTCCCACTCGTTTATTCTAAGTATTTCTATGGCTTTGGCGCCGGATTCGCCCCGGATCGTAGAAATTTACAGGCAATTTTAACTAATTTGCCTTTCTATTTTTTCATTTTTTGTTTTATTTACATTTTACATCATTGTGCTTCATTTCTAGCCATCTTCTTCATCTCCTTGTACATGGATTTTGAAGCATGAGCAACACCTAAAATTTTATTCGCATCAGGAAATTGCCTTTTGCTTTATTAAACTAACGAGTATGCCGTTTTATTTTCATGTTTCCTGGAAATACGTGGCCTCCGAGCTCCGAGGATGTTGCAGAAGTGGCACAGTTGCTTTTAAGTTCTGACCCTCGTCATCATCTTCTGTTCTTATTTTGCAGCACCTCCAATGTTATCCGCATCAGGAAATTGCGTTTTACTTGTATTTGAAAGCGCAATTAAAGAAGGCAGCCCCGCGTATGGACTTTGACAGGTCTCAGGGTCAAATTTGTTAGAACAGGTGGCCAATGAAGCACTAATCAAAAAAAGTAGGAAAAAGGTGTGGAAGAGCGTGAAATAAGACCCTACGAAATTTAAGGCATGTGGACGAGTTTCGCAGACCTTTGGTGAGTTCTCCAATACACGTCGCGGCCTCGGAACTCCAGAAACTTAGCGTTTATCAATGCCAGCAAGCACTGATAACTGTTAACCAGTCGGGGCGGGATTAACAGGGAAGGAGGCGTCAGCTCAGCCTTGTTGACTCCGCCCTCGTCAATCAATACATTTCGAGCCGCAAGAGTGTGGATATCCGCTATGGTTGCGTACTCCGCGTTCGTTTTCATTGGAGGTTTTTTCACTTTGGTTGATCGCGGACGCTGCCTTTAAAGAACTTGGCAAAGTGCCGAGGAGCCGCACGCGACACGCGCTTGCAACGGATGTTATGAAGGACGGGAATCTGCGCCGCAAAAGGTGTAAGGCGGAGCATGGAGAATTAGCGTGTTTCACGGTCCTGTATCTCCATTCCTGGGCATGTTTGGGCGGGGGGACCACGACACAGCTGGGGGCTGATAGTCTCATACACCCTCAATGTGTTGAGAGCGTACTATGTGTCTTTAAGAAGAGCTCACAAGATTATTAAATGCTCGCGTTGGTCTGGTTCCACTAGTGTCTTCAAAATGGTTCATTCGAACACTAGAAGTGGTCCCATGAAAGTCTTCTTGTCGAAACAAAGACCAATTTACGTGCGAAGACCTTCAACTTCAGAGCCGTAACTGGTTAACAGGAAACATTTCTGCTTTTTGTCACATGCCAGACACCGTATTCCAGCAGGATATTAAGGTGTGGCGGGCTGGCTCTCTCGAGACTGGACGACGAGTAGGTCCGCGATCATTCGTCATCTTACATTAGATAGTGGATGAGGGGTTTGCATATGTATAGACGACAAGGCTGTGGGTGACTCGATAGTGAAAAAAGCAGAAAACGTGCCTGCTGCCCAAGATAGAGCCTTATTCCGATCCCAGTTTGTAAGTGCCCAGTTAACTCCATATCCAACACCTACGCCCTCATCCGGACAGCTGATTTCCCTATAAGAAAGTTCCCGAAGTGACGATTTTCATGCTTTTTCGTCCTGCAGCTTCGTTTTTCACTGAAGGCGGGCCTTGAAGGCGGAGTCTGGAGGCAGAGTCACTGGAGAAAAAGAAGGCGTCATGACCTGTATGCGCTATAGCGCTCCACCCTTATAATTTTTTTCCTCGAAAGGTACAAGGTTGTTCGCCTTGAACCACGCTACCCTTCCAGACGCCATGTTTTCAACTTCTAGACCTTATCGCAGGCCGTGCCTTTAATTGCTGTTATTGAAAATCAATCTCGGTCTTATATATTCATAGTTGATTAAAATTGGATCTTGTATACACAGTAATGTTCTGCCTTTATCTCACATATGCCTTATGCACACGTAATCAACTTATACTTTACTTATACTTAAGAGTCTCGATTTGGCTAGAGCTTCGTTCCTGTAGATAATTCGACCCTTTGAATGCCGATATCATATCCCATAACCATGTCCTGTCGAGAAGTCAGAAGAAGTAGGAAAGTTGGAACCATTCCCCCTGATAATCACAAAACAAAAACACAAAACTTTCAATCAACCTAACATGCAGCAAGTAATTACCTACATATTTCTCATAAAGAGGAAAGACATCATTGATAATCTTAAAATTCTTTAAAAATCTCTAAGGACGAAGTCAGCGATTCCGAAATCAAAGCGATCGTCAACGTTACGAAGATTCTGCGTGAAGCGCGTCCTTTGCTCATGAAAGCTCCATCCTTCTCTATGAGTACAAAGGAGCAACTAAACAGAGAAAACAATTACCGGAAATCAGTCAGTTCAGCAGCTGTTTGCCGGTGTCACTCACCCTTTGTGTCCCACTGTACCGCAAAAGAAAACACGAGGAAAAATGCATTTCGATAGTTGAAATAACGTCCTCTCCATCTGTTGAGTAATCTTTTGAGCTGACGATGTTCACCGTGAGCACGCCTTAACTAGGTTCTGACCTGAGATTGTGCTTTTAACAGTTTTAAATGCGTATTAACAATGTGAAACTCCAAAAGTTTATAAAAACTTTTGGAGTTTCACATTGTTAATACACATTCAGATGAGTAATGAGACTCCGGGACAGCACCATACTCCGAAGTTTTAAATGATTTACCTGCCACATAAGCTTTTGCATGTGCCATTCCCCGTCAATTCCGTTAAGACGCACTCCGCGCTCTCGTGAGGCAGAGCTAAGCCTACCAGTGTGCCTTGGCACGCCCCTCCCCTATTGCCGTCTCAATTAAGGGGTGCGCCAATGAGAGAAGTACAATCCACACGACCGAGACGACGTAACTTGGAATACAGGCAGCCCGTTATATTCTGTTTGAGACAGCAAACTGGGTGGGCTTTCTCTTCCCTATAGTGAGAAAACTGTAATTGCGATGAATCTTGGGAGTCACTCACCGTCATCATCGAGTATTCTTGCGATGCTCTGGATTACAGTCGGCGTCATTAAATCCATAGTCGGGCAGTGCCTCTGGTTGCATTTGTCAAAAATGATTGATTTGTATTTCTCACCTGAAAGCAGATCAATATGTTAGCTCGAGCTTCCGTAACTAATTCAAATAAATCTTGTAGATTCAGGCCTTCTTTCTGGCCAACTCTGAAAAACTGCATTCGATTTCATATGATTGGCTATCACTGGCTAAACAGACCTATCATTCATGAGCGGCACTGCTCGCTGATTTCGTGTGTGAAAGCATTTCGTTCACATTTTGAAAAACATTCCGAAAATGCGGAGGTGTATACGGTTAGAATTGTCCGCTTCACCACGAGAACGGTCCCTGACGCTGAGAAGTCCGGGCTTTGGCCCGGATCCTAGGGACGTCAGGACCAGTTCTCGTGGATGAGGCGTGACGCAATTCAGCAACAAAAAAACTTACATCAGTAAAACCGAGCTCGTCTCTCTCTAAGAGGTGGTAGCAAACAGCTGGATTAGGCCGTCGTGGAATTGCGGCTTATGCAATCGCAACACGTGGCAACTACACCTACACCGTTGCAATAAGCTCTGTGTTTTGGCAGTTTGTGGGCGGTGCGATTCGCACATGATCGCAGTGTCGTTGGTAGACGCTGGCGAACGCTGTACAGACGCTACGTGCGATCTAATACTTTACTTAGTTGACTGAACGCTATGAGCCGAACACTCAAGAAAGCTTAGTGAATAGTTTTCTGGTGACTCTGCCCAAAGTATAAACGCAGCCTTATAAGGTCGGCATCGCCATATCAATACCCGATCCGGAATGAAAAGTAATGCATGGCGGTTCTTTACAGAGGCAAACAAGATTGACCGGGAAGATTCTCCCTATTTTTGTCTCTTTTTTGAAAATGAGTAACTCTAATAAATAATGATAACAAGGAAAATAGCCACGTTGAGACTGATCTGTCCGTGAAGAACTCCATTCCAATCTCCCACGAACACTATTGTTGGTTCGGGTTTCTACGTAGTCGCAAAAGAGCCGCTACTAGTCCAAACCAGTCTGTTGCCATAGTCACCATGAGCGGATTCGGTTCTACTGTTGTTAGGTTCACCTCAAATGCAAAGATAGAATTATCTTGAAAGTTCAAGCACTACAAACCCTGAAGGCAGAGGGTACGATAGCTGGAGGCGGGCGGTTACTACCAACGTCATTGGTGGAAGGGCTGCGATGGTGTTACAAATGGCCCTCTCGCAGCCCTTCCACGAATGACGTTGGAGGCAACCGCCCGCTCCCACCCATCGTGCTCACTGCCTTGATGTCTTTGATTTTTCACTCGAAGTAGATGGCTCAGGCCACAGTGTGCATACAAAACTGAAATCAATAAAAGTAGTTAGGAATTACGCACATTTATGAAATCCACCTCACTGAGAAAGTTGTTCTGAGTCCCGCCACCTAAACCTACCAATAGAACGTTTTGCAAATCCGTTGGATCGAATTGCAACGCCTAAAATAACAGAAATGAAACTTTCTCTGGAAAACATCAAGCAAAGCAGATCCAGCTCAATACCTCCAATACAAAACTCATTGCTATCATTATTCTTGTATAAAAGTTGGGGACAAACAGCTTGTTGATAGACCATTGACGAGGATCGAAATTCTTCCTTGTGAGTTCTGCAATATGTGATGAAAGTGAATTCATTACAGGGCACACCGTTGTTGGGGATTTCCTAACGGGGGGGGGGTCGTATTTGGTTGCTGGGAGGGGAGAGGATCGTTCTGGGGTTGAGATAAAAAATGTTTGATGGTTGATTTTTCCTGTTTTATTGACGTTGTAAAGGGGATGGGATTGTATTGGCTCGTTGTTAGGAGGGAGGGAGTTGTATTCCCCTTTTGAATGAAGTTTTCTTTTTTTTCCGAAAAATGGTAGAAGTTGGGTTACATCTGAGAAATGGTAGAAAGGAAGTCGTACTGTATTTTCCTCACGGTTTTTCTCATTTCACATGTTCTATTTCCGTTCCGCTCCTCCCGCTCGAAATCTACATGAGGAGGGAACCATGAGCGTCGTACAACCCTAAAAAAGGGCGGGGTGGTCGTATGGACTTGACCCAACTAAGGATGTGCCCTGATATATGAAGGAAGGTTCGATCGCCCTGAAATGTACATACTTAAACGTGGAGGTTCGAGTATTGTGCCAGTAAAAAAGGTGCAGTCAAAAAGAGGCGCTTCACTCTTGACGCGCGCTGTCAAAGTTTATATGGCACAGAGTGCTAGGGCACATGCTAAACCCAGCGTGAAATACGCCCGAGATGCTCTTCTACAAGGCTGCGTTTATACTTTGCGGCAGCGTACGCCAGCGTACGCTAGCGTTTCCAGCGTTCGCCAGCGGCAAGGAAGGATAGATATCGATCTAGCGTCACCAGCGTGCGCTAGCGTAACGCTAGAGTATTCTAGCGTACGCTGGCGTAACGCTATTGCGGCAGCGTCCACCAGCGACCGCTAGCGTTCCGAGCGTCCGGCAGCTTCAGCGACTAGGAAAGCATAGATACTGATCTAGTGTCTGCCACGTCCACCTGGTCTCGAGGGCTGGGGAAGCATAGGTCTCTATACAGCGTCTGAAATCATCTACTAACGTCCACCGGCGTTCAACGAGAGT
>MU946614.1:0-18126 GCA_036418165.1 Cooperia oncophora
CACAGCACACACAACACACACAGCGCACACACACACACACACACACACACACACACACACACACACACACACACACACACACACACACACACACACACACACACACACACACACACACACACACACACACACACACACACACAACACACCGACACATCACACACACAGCACACAAATTCACACACACAACACAACACAACAACAAACACACCACACACAGTCACCTAGAACACACACACACACACACACACACACACACACACACACACACACACACACACACACACACACACACACACACACACACACACACACACACACACACACACACACACACACACACACACACACACCACGACATAATTTAACGGATTATTACAGATAGGATTTTCGCAAGTCGAAAAAAAAGATATGAACAGTTTCGAAAGGCAAACAGATAGACTGAGAACAGTTCACTGTAGCTTAAAGGCAGTTGGCACGATGATTGGGTGCTCAGCCAAAAATGCTAGTGCTATATAGTGGGGAAATGGCGAAAGAACGGAGGAGTGAAATGGTCAAAATCGCCAACGAAAAAAAGGCCTACACATTCTAAACCATGTTAGTAATAAAATTTGGACGAGTTTCCCGTAGGCATTTGCCTAACCGCTACCGAAGGTACGGCTGCATATGTGTACTCATATATCCATGCAGCATCACGGCCGCTTCATACCAATGCCTTCGCTTCATAATTTGCTTAGCAAATGAATGAATCAATTAGAGCGTCTGGAACAGTCGTCCATTTGCGGGCCGGGCGGGCGTTTGGGTCGTAAAGTTGTGGCTTGATAGCGCCCTTATAAGGGCATCTTTCCTGGAAAAAGGCATTATGCAGCGCCTGCTCAGGGTCGCGGAATTCCGTCCTGCCAGGCGTATTAGTCCTGCTCGTCTTGGAGGATTTATCGTGCCAACTGCCTTTAAAGGCACGCCCCGCGCTCAAAGATGGTCAGTTGTACGGCTCAAACACTAGTGACAGTGGCGAAAATTACAAAGCGAAGAAAAGGGCGGAAAAACCAGCCACAAATGTCTCATAAAAAATCCAAAGCCGAATGGCGTTTCTACGCGCATAAGGTGAAGAAAGGGCTTGGTCAGACAAGTTCTCACTTGGTTGGCTGGTGCAGCTCTTTTTTTTCTTATCACCCACTCTCACCATTAGAAATGGAGAGAGCCAGTAGCGAGACGATCGAACGTTGCCGTTGTTGCTTCAGTCAAAGTGCTGGAGCCTTTACACTACCAAATTATAGAGTAGTAGTGATAGGGACATTGTTGACGGGTGACAGGCAATCTTATCAATTGATAAGAAAGAGGGGGTTCTTATTACATCTCTTATCACTATACTGCCAAGTATTGAAGGCTCAGTGTGCAAAATTTTCCTTTAGCCATCACTTCTATGATAGCGCTAGAAAATGAACTCATCCTACTATATAATGCGGATGTCGACGAGCGGGGGGGGGATATGTACTTCGTCTGAAACAGGAATCTCAGGGAAATTCGAGGAGAACCGAAAAACCTGAATAATGTGACACTTCATGCGTTCAATTGCACCTTTTACTTCTAAACTTTGAATTACTGATTAGAACGAATAACAAGGGCTCATAATACATTTTAATAGTTATACTTCAGCGAGCGGATTGCATGCTAATTGAAAAGGGAAACGTACATCGGTAGGCATTTCGGTGCAGGTAATGGAAACGAAATCTGCTCTTTTACTGAGCGATTCAAACTGCCCTGTATTGGCCGACACGTTGTATCTATATCTACAGATTTATGTATTGTATGGGCGTAATGGCGCGGACCACACCCCTGCTGCAAATAGAAGCCTGTGCTAAGTAGTGCACGATCCCAAGCCTTGCTCTATCTGCTACGATTCGATCACTACATCGCCGTATGAGCAGCCCACTATTGAAAACGCTCCGTTAAAATTATGGAGCGCGCCTGGCGAAGCCAGGCCAGCTCGGCGAAGCCGAGCTAAAGAGAAGGAGGAGAGCTCGGCGTCAGCCGGGCGATCCGACTGGTATATATAATCGGCGAAAAAGTTGTCGAGCGGGGGGAGGGGAAACAACACGGCGGCGTACGGAATGCCTTATACGTGCACATTAAAACAAAAGATTAATAGGACCCCCTTTTCCACAAGAAAAAATCAAAAATCAAATAATCAAAATAAATTTGGTTTGACACAACGATGCTGTACCCTGAATACATTCTCTACCCTTGCGGCAGGGCTACTATGTTCAAAAAGGTGTCTGAACATAAAATGTACGCGGAGCGTGCCAAGGAACAAGGCTCAGGATCTTTTTTTCCAATAGAAAAGAGTGGTGTTACCGTCGACGCCCATATTTAGCGTTGACAAAGCGTTGTTGCTGCTCGAAGTGTTTTGCAAGAGCGAGTCGCGCCTCAATAAAAGCAGAATTAGAGCAGGATTCATTGAAATACAATATTTCACAACTTTGACATGCTCACTTCATCCACTTCCTGGAGATCTTTTACTTCGTTGCCATCCACATAGAAGATGTGATTTGGTGCTATCTGATACAACTGAAACAATTACCTAGTCAATCAGAAAATACTGGCTAAATTCTGAAAAATTGGTAGAGTACGCAATGACATCGTGGACCGACATGGATAACATCGTACTCACTACGTCTGCTGATGCATGACGTAATGAATAGCAAGGCGCACTCCAACCATTGAGAATGTGTTTTGACAACTTCAGAACATGAGAGAAAAACTAAATTACTCAAATAAAGCACCGCAAAGGGACAAAATCATGCACACCATGTGTGTCCGGAACGTAATGAAGACATTTGTGTTTAATTCTTTTGTGCCTGCGAGGTTGTTAGGTGGAACTGTTTATTAACGGCCTAACGTTTCGACCAGATCGTCGTCCTCGGAGGCCTGAACGTGGCTCAAGATTTCTAATTTGCTTTCTAAACCGTCAAACGCCTCGTCCCCCTAGCGTTTCTGACGAACTTCAAAGAACAACCGAAAATCTCCCGTATGTAAAACTAACTCACCAAGTCCACCGTGGCAAGAGCGGGAAGAAGCAGCTCAGTTAGGGGTTCAGTAGTATGTGTGCAATTCACTGTGCTGTCCTTATATAGTGTTATATTCAAGACTTGCACGTCTCACTGCTTACAGTAGCTGGCAGTGCGGTGAAAATGGCAAGAGATCATTTGTTATGGATAAGCACTCATTTCGGTTGTTCATTCTAGGATTCCTAGCAGAAATCCAGAGTGCCGTCAGCGCTTTTACGGCGGAAACTTGGCGTACGAGACTGAAGTTGACGTGCTTATCCATAACAAATGACTCATGCCATTTTCACCGCACTGCCAGCTACTGTAAGCAGTGAGACGTGCAAGTTCTTGAATATTATTACTACATAAGGACAGCACAGTGAGTCTCACAAATACTACTAACAACCAGAGCGGCTTCTTCGCGCTCTTGCCGCGGTGGACGTTGGTGAGTAGTTTTACATAGGAGAGATTTTCGGTTGTTCTTTGAAGTTCCCTCAGAAACATCGAAGGGACGGGGCGCTTGACGGTTTAGAAACCATAAGAAATCTTGAGCCACCTCAAGGCCTCCGAGGACGACCATCTGGTCAAAACGTTAGGCCGCTAATAAAGTGTCCACCTAACAACCTCGCAGGCACAAAAGAATTACACACAATAACAACGATGCCGAGGTTCTACGAAGAGAGAAGTTGGAGACTATCAGTAATAAAGACAAATCCTAAGATCGTACAGTGTGGATAATGGCCTCCGATACCTAGTCGCTGAATGACTTTCTGGGAAGAGAAAAAGCAAAAAAAAATGTAGAGCACCCTAAATAAGCACGTGGCAGCCTCTCTGAGCGAGCTTTCCAGACCTGTTCCTTCCATGTCAGTGAAGGGATATCCTGTCGCCTCTGGCTCACTGACTGTTCCTTCCGTGAAGGAAAAATAGAGAAACACGGGGTTTGAAGTGCTTTCGGGACAAAGTCGCCTTTGAGTTCCGGTGGGCGGGACTAGGAAGGCGTCAGAAATGCCACTCATGGGAGCCACAGCGCCTTCGTTACAGTGTGAATACGCGAAAGAGGGATCATCTTAAGGACTGAGGGCCAGACTGCTTATACAAGGTGGAACGCCTACGTACTCGAAGCGCGGGGTTTATCTTCAAGAGACTGTCCGTCGCTAACACAGTTACAGCCTGGATATCCTTTAAGTCTACAACTTCCTCATTTGTAATGGTCCTTCAGCCACCATCGAGCAAGCCACAAGCAAAACTCTCAGACTTATATGACACCTACATGAGACACGTTTGACCCACTCTGGATCGAAACCTACTCTTTATGGTAGTTTAGTGTGGCTTCCATAAAGCACACTACTTTGTTTTCCAGTCTCAGACTCGCAGTCACAGTATGGTGCAAGATCTTACAATCTTTTCGATTTGAACCACCCCGTGCTATAGAAAGCATTATACCTTTGCATGCCTTGGAGCTCATCTAAGGGAGATTCTGCTCGACCTCTGGGTTCTCTTCCACGAAAACATGAAGTATCAAAGCGCCCAGCCTGGCGCTCGCGGTCCTCCGCTTCCTTCAACAGTTTTCTTCATCTCTGGAATGCTCCAAGTCGCAAATTGCATTTCCGACTCCAATACTCCTCGCAGCAAACATAACCGCACAAGGCAGAACCGCCAGTAATCTGCATCCGCTTCTTCGTGCTTTACTAGTAGTCGAAGGTTACAAATTTCAGATACTTGCCACAGCCATTTGGCTGCACGCTTCACCTTCACTGTTCATCTCCTTTCCACCCGCTCTCACAAGGGAACCCCAACAGGTCGATCCGGCCATTTGCAATGAGATGTACATGTATGGACGTGTCTTGAGCCGCTGAATCCAAATCTGCCCTCCGATTTGCGGAACGATTCTCTGAAGGGAGTTACGGACCATTTAATCTTTGCTCTGGTTGCTTAAGTTGAGAACGATAACTGCCTGCGGCAAGCGGCCGATGGCCTAGTGGATAGGCGCACTGGTTCAGAGACACGAGGTCGCATGTTGGAATCTTTGACTCTTAAAATTTTTTGCTTTTGTTCAAAACACTTGATATGAGCCCCCAAAAACTTCTGTGTTGGCCATTTTACCTAGTTCTTTGATTATTTGCCAACGGAAGGCGGCCGATTCTCCATTTCTCTTTCCTTTTAAAAACTTTTATTATGAGGATTATCGTTTCTAAAGCCTGCATCAAGGAATGAGGATCTTACGCTTTAAGAGTACATGTGGTATTCTTCCACGAAATGATAGAAACAATACATGCTCTTACAATGAGCACAGCCAGTGAAAAAGTACTCTGCACACAGTTACAGTTCTCCACCAGTCCAGAGGGGCGCGTCCGGTACTGTAGAGTTTCCTTCGACACCCTCCACCCAAGATGCTTACATCGAAGGATCCAGCTGAGTACAAAAATATGGATAGAAGTCCGTAACAGGTCGTGAACACATTGTTCCGTGGGCAAGCAAGCTGGTGGTGTTCAAGAAGCTTTCTGTCGCGCCTTTCAAGTTGTCGCACTCCTCGTCCTGTGGGCTTCATGGGGGTCTTCCTCATCTTCTTCCACATAGTCCTCCTCGTCGAAGCCGATTGTTAGGTTGTCGTATCCGGCGTCTCGCAAGATAGACCAAAAGCTGTTTATTACTTTCCGTTCCTCCCGAGATGGTACGCGTGTTATTTCACAGGAACCGAAGTCCCTCAACAGATACGCCAGTACCAGCTTGGGCAAAACATCTCGACAGAACAAGAAAGCAACCGCAATGTCTTTGTGCGGAATGCCACGTGTCGGTAGATCACAATCATGAGGGCTGATCATATCGGATAATTCTGCACAGATCACGTAGACAGAATATTGTTCAAAATCAAAAACAGAACTTTAGTACTGCTCTCCCAATGAACTGGTGGCTGTAACTGTACCGCGTGTGCAGAAACTTTTTCATTCGCTGTGCTCATTGTGAGAACTTGTATTGTTTCTATCATTTCGTGGAAGAATACCACATGTGCTCTTGAACCGTAAGATCCTCATTCCTTGATGCAAGCTCTAGAAACGATTTTCCTCATAATAAAAGTTTTTTAAAGGAAAGAGAAACGGAGAATCGGCCAGCAAATAATCAAAGAACTAGGTAAAATGGCCAAAGAGAAACGGAGATCGGCCAGCAAATAATCAAAGAACTAGGTAAAATGGCCACAACAGAAGTTTTTTGGGGCTCATATCAAGTGTTTTGAACAAAAGCAAAAGTTTTCAAGAGTCAAGGATTCCAACATGCGACCTCGTGTCTCTGAACCAGTGCGCTTATCCACTAGGCCATCGGCCGCTTGCCGCAGGCACTTATCGTTCTCAACATAAGCAACTAGAGCAAAGATTAAATGGTCCGTAACTCCCTTCAGAGAATCGTTCCGCAAATTCGGAGAGATTTGAATTCAGCGGCTCAAGACACGTCCATATATATACATCTCATTGCAAATGGCCGGATCGACCTGTTGGGGTTCCCTTGTCAGTTTCTAAGTAGTCCCAAAGGGAAAAGAAGTTATGAATTCTTGTAACGAGCTCTAATACAAGCTCATCCATGAGAACGAAAAATATCCTCTTTCCAATCTTTGAGCGGCTACGGGATTTTGTGACAAATTTTCACTTTTGGTTAATCCAACCTGAATGGGCGGGCTCTGTTTCGCACACTCCGGCCTATACCCCACCCATTGCAGACATGATCCACCTCTCAGTCTGATTTTTCACCGATCAGCAGTCATACCTGACGGAAGACATCGGGCCTTATGTATAATGAGGATGTCGGAGCGGAGCATTTGTTCTCTGCTATGTAACGGCAGGCACTATATATTAGGGTGATGCGGAAGTTCAGATAGTGCGACAGCATATGCTTTGATTCCGTCAATGTTTCAGGAGCAAGCTTAAATGTAGGGCATTTCGTGGCCTGCTGTCCACATTTCAGGAGTCCGTTTCCGACCGTGACATTTCTATATACGATGCCACTTGCTTGTATCTATTAGGAACTTTATACTAAAAGCGAACTTGATTTTGATTTTGAGAATGCTCCGGAATGTAGCGACGCCACAGTGGATCTGCTTCACAACGGCTTGTGGCAAGACTTGGATCAGCCAATTAAAAGAACTCAAACGACAGAAAAATGCGAAATATGCGCTTGAACTTGCTAATGATCTAGATTTTTCACAACTTACATTTGTAACTCTTTCCCGTATACCGATTTCGACAAGATAGCGCTCGTTCTCTTTGTCATATGGATATCCTCTCACAACATGAAATCGAATCCTAGCCAATCTCACAGGCAATCTAGGGAAAAAGCCAGAGCTGGTGCAGAAATCGAACGCCTGCCGCATTTTGTCGCGTTGCTTTCTCGAGATAATGCAACCTACTACCTGAAAAACGAATGACGTTAAGCACTGAATTAGATTTTAACCCCATCATGTTTGACCATGGAATTGCAACCTCGCTATTGTGTTTTCGTTGTCCACCATGAAGTTCCTGAAAGGGGTCTTTACTTGGCCAATGTTCCGGCTCTTTCGTCGTCTTCAGGAAGCCTGAACATTGCTTCAAGCTTTGGAGCTGCACACCACATATGCCTAGTACTCTAATATTTCTGATGTCATCCCATGTCAGGGGCACATGCAAATACACAAAAAATCATCTTTGAGCAAGCACACGTTTGGATTCGCATCACACAAATATTCAGTGTCTGGGTGCAGCTCATATAAGCCACGCGGTTCGAAATGCTTGCTTGCGTTCATGGTGCCTCAATGTTTCAGGGCGTGGCGAAGCAGCAATGCCGTCGAATGATCGGAGAGTTGACGAGCTCAATGAGCTGAGTGCAGCAGCCTCTTCTTCTATTTTCAAGGCGAGGCTTGCCGGGATCAACTGCCTCTATACACGTGCCGCCTCGTCTTGTGACCCCCTTTTTGTGATCGGCTCGCGATGATCAATTAATCAATTTACGCAGAAACTTAGGAACGAACGGGCCCGCGCGATCTCATTCGCTTCCATCTTGAGCGACGACCTTAGCAGGACCACCACCTCCCGTGCTCCTCCCTGTTCACTTTCTACTACCTCTCTGATCGTGCCCAATTGTTTCAATGCTTCGTTTTTTGATGTTTTTTGGATAACACTATAGAACTGAGTTTGCGGCAATCTGCCGATCAGGGATTTTGACTTTGTTGAGGTGATCTATATACCTACCGAAATTAGCAACTAAACGAACCCCGATTAGGGGCTCAATATTGGCTATTGAAGGTGAATCCTGCCTCGATTCTAGTCGGCAGTACCAACGAGGAGATTCCCTAAGCACAGCTTAGAGCGCTTCGGACCATATTCCCAAATGAAGTACTGTCAGACACACATAGAGAAGCCGATCGAAGAAGCTAGCAAGACCAGGAACATGCCCTGTGCGGAGGTGAGCATTGTAAACCGCTAAGAGGGCGATAAAACTGGCGCGGTGAAGCATCACTCACCACTGCATATTGCAGGCCAGTGCATTTGCTTTAGCCACTAACTAATCAGTAGTATTACTAACTACTATCCTGATATCAGTAGTAGTGTTAAAATAAGTTTCGGTGTTAGACGAAAGAAGGTTAGAGGCGCTTCTATTGCCTCTAACCCTCTTTCGTTGCATATTCTCTACTATTCATGGGTAGATATTGTGCTCTAATCCTCATTTTCTAACCGCCTGTTACTGAGTATCACACATGGAATTCCCGCTCGTTTTTTGTGTTTGAGATTACCTAACAATGGGACCTTAGTTCCAAAAGGAATATAGGGGATGGGACGGGAACATTTGGCGGGTAAACAGCTGACATGAAAAAAATCAGCTACACCGCTCACAACAACATTGCATCGATATGACCCATATCACGATCTCAATCATTTCAACACAATTTATTCCTCACTGCTTACCAACGACGACATCATGTACGACCGCCAAGCTAGCTCGATTCCAAATGCATGGCGGTTGTTTACAGAGATGTTGTGAACATCAGCAATAGACTTAATCACTCTTACCATAAGTATCTCTTATCAACAACCTTAGTAAAGACCATTCGAAGCGTTCCACCGCTGAATGCAGGAGTGCATTCCACAGCGAGACGGAGTAGAGAATGCATGAAGCAGTAGGGACCTTCTAACAAGCTGCTATATTCGTGTATGAACGTACCAGTCGGATCGCCCGGCTGACGCCGAGCTCTCCTCCTTCTCTTTAGCTCGGCTTCGCCGAGCTGGCCTGGCTTCGCCAGGCGCGCATAATTTGAACGCAACTTTTTCGACAGTGGGCTGCTCATATGGCGCTGTAGTGATCGAATCATTATAGATAGAGCAACGTTGCGGATCCTGCATTCCTAAGCATACGCTTATATTTGCAGCAGGGTGTGGTCCGCGCCATAAAGCCCATACAATACATACATGTCGAAAAATTTGCCTTCGCCGAGCTAAAGAGAAGGAGGAGAGCTCGGCGTCAGCCGGGCGATCCGACTGGTATCTAATGACGAAGAGGAACATTATTATAGATTGCGGAAGACTTTGTTTATCGTACATTCAAACGACTTGTCCGCAATGTGTTTGAGGTCCACCGCCCACTCATCTGCATGACCATCGTGTTGCTTTTAATTCCGACGCTAGTCACTCCACTATTTTAATACATTATATCTCGCCCTACCGTGCACCTCTAAAATCTCGGTGCCCTCGTTCGTGGCAGATGTGGGCCGCTTCCCGGACGCGCGCTATTTCTGAACTTCTCTGAAGAAGGCCACGCCTACATTGGAATGTATCAACAAGCTCCCCCCGTTGTAACTCGCGTTCTACGGCGCACTGAGGCCACCCTTGCATGCGCGCCTGCTGTATATTGGCTCCGCCGATCACCACATACCGCTCTCATACCGCGCTAGTCTAGCAGCTTAACCGGGTAGCCTACGGTAAAGCGCTTATCGCGATACTCCAGCTGTAGCGCCGCATTTTTCTGAACATAATGCAGCCGTCCTTATCGCTGATGTGTCCTTCATGTTTACGGACGTTAAGAGAGTCTGTGCGCACACTAAGTCCAACCTAACTTGTCGAAAGCCGTTCTGCGCCACAATCTCTCCGTCGCCTTTTTCGCTCTGGCGTGTCCCCGCGACATAGACCTGGTTGCTTTTCACAGGGAACAGTTTTGAAATCTTAAGATGTATCCCACTATAGTCTAGTGAAGCCACGTATAAGTCGAGTCGATTCGAACACAGAAGAAAGGGAATGTCGCTAAAACTGGCTTCATTCAGATTTCGCGATTTCTCAGACTATTTCACAGCTAAACGTGGCATTTCACGCTACCAACATGGTCTCTTCAGTCTTGGTCATGCTTCTCCCTTTCGGACGGTATCATCTTGGAACCGCGTTCCCCTATGGGTGATTTGTTTAGCTCTGCGGTTCCCGTACATGACTTTGTTCGTTTCATGAAGTCATCGCATTAGCAAATCCCTAATGGGCTCACTCCTTCCCTTATCCCTCTTGAGTTTTGGATCGACTCAAATGTAACGGAACCTTTATGAGTATACCAGTCGGCTCGCCGGCTAACGCCGGCGCGCCTCCTTCTGATACGGCCCGGCTGCGCCGGGCGGGCGCGGCTTCGCCGCGCGGCGCGGCTTCGCCGGGCGGGCGCGGCTTCGCCGGGCGGGCGCGGCTTCGCCGGGCGGGCGCGGCTTCGCCGGGCGGGCGCGGCTTCGCCGCGCGTATTTTCTTTCACATATTTCTAGACTCAACTGATATCCGCCTTTTGTTCTGTACTCCACTTTTTTCCGGTGTCTGAAGTACTCTTGTTGCAGATTCTTCGTCTGACTCCGCCCACCTCGGAGCAGGCCCCGCCCACAATGTTTGTGCCCCACAATCCTCACTGGCGACCCTCTGCTGACCTTAATCCACTCTTTCGGAAGGCTCTGGAGCCGTTTTACAGACTTTTTGTCTGGCTCCGCCCACCTCGGAGCAGGCTCCGCCCACAATGTTTGTGCCCCACAATCCTCACCGGCGACCCTCTGCTGACCTTAATCCACGTTTTTTTCCGGTCTTTGAAGTGCTCTGGGACAGTTTTAGAGAATTTTCGTCTGGCTCTGCTCTGGCTGGCCCCGCCCACAAAATGTATATACCCCACATTTCTCAATCGGCGACGATGACGTCAGAAGAGCTAGAGGAACCAGCCGTTTGCTAGGACAATGTACAATTCGAAAGTTCCAGGCCATGTCCAGGTCTTTGACAACGACAAAGTAGTCGAAAAGTGCGTTGGGTACGCGTGTTGCCCCACCTAAAAACCTCACGGCAGAAGCACGGACCATTAAACTATATCGAATATCGAAATGATCCTATTATATATAATCCGCTATGTGTTGTCCTGTGCGTGTGTGTGGTGTGTCACGAAATTCATAGCGCCCGTCACAGTAGCTGTGAGATATTGGTTCCACGAAGTGATGTAGGGAGGTGGGACGGGAACACTATTAGTGGGTGACAGGAATCCATAGTGCGGCTCACAGGAACAGTGAGATATTGATTCCAAGAAGTGATGCTGGGAGTGGGAACGGGAGACACTATTAATGGTGACAGGAAGTGATACCCAGTTGATGAAAGATTCGACTAAGGGGCGTCTCGCATGAGACAGGGTCACCGAGTTGCCGTAAGTGGGCGGCTCACAGGAACAGTGGGTACTGGATCCGTGAGTGCTATAGGGTGTGGGACGGGAAGATTATTGGTAAGTGATATGAACTGCTAAGAGCTGATAAGAGGCGTCTGAAGAGCAGGGCCACCGAGTCCATAGCGCGGGTCACAGCAACAAAGGGACCTTGGTTCCAAGAAGAGATATAGGGGATGGGACGGGAACATTATTGGCGGGTGACAGGAACTGCTGGCAGCTGATAAGATTTGATAAGATGCGTCTGAAGGACAGAGCCACCGAGTCCATAGCGCGGCTCACAGCAACAATGGGACCTTAGTTCCAAAAGGAATAGGGGATGGGACGGGAACATTTGGTGGGTGACAGGAAGGGGAGCAGGTGATATGAGGTGAAAGTAAACAGCTGACATGAAAAAAT
This sequence comes from Cooperia oncophora, assembly GCA_036418165.1. NCBI lineage: Eukaryota > Metazoa > Nematoda > Chromadorea > Rhabditida > Trichostrongylidae > Cooperia > Cooperia oncophora. The sequence goes on from MU946614.1 coordinate 12,120, forward strand.
CAGCTACATTGCTCACAACAACATTACATCGATATGACCCCATCACGATCTCAATCATTTCAACACAATTTATTCCTCACTGCTTACCAACGACGACATCGTGTACGACCACCAAGCTAGCTTGATTCCAAATGTATGATGGTTGTTTACAGAGATGTTGTGAACATCAGCAATAGACTTAATCATTCTTACCATAAGTATCTCTTATCAACAAGCTTAGTGAAGACTATTCGAAGCGTTCCAGCGCTGAAAGCAGGAGTGCATTCCACAGCGAGACGCTTCAGGAGTAGAGAATGCATGAAGCAGTAGGGTCCTTCTAACAAGCTGCGATATTCGTGTATGAAACTACCAGTCGGATCGCCCGGCTGACGCCGAGCTCTCCTCCTTCTCTTTAGCTCGGCTTCGCCGAGCTGGCCTGGCTTCGCCAGGCGCGCATAATTTGAACGCAACTTTTTCGACAGTGGGCTGCTCATATGGCGCTGTAGTGATCGAATCATTATAGATAGAGCAACGTTGTGGATCCTGCATTCCTAAGCATACATATTTGCAGCAAGGGTGTGGTCCGCGCCATAAAGCCCATACAACACATGTCGAAAAAGTTGCGTTCAAATTATGCGCGCCTGGCGAAGCCAGGCCAGCTCGGCGAAGCCGAGCTAAAGAGAAGGAGGAGAGCTCGGCGTCAGCCGGGCGATCCGACTGGTTTGGAAATAAGGAGAATGAGTTCCGTCCGAACGTGCACTGTACGAATACCTGAGTAGTGGATTCTTTCGGTGTTCAGAAAGAGTAGGCCTGCAGCCACAAAAGAACCATTTCCGCTTCTTGGAAAAGTGTGACAATAGAGCGAGATGTAGTGAAAGTTTAATGCTCCTCAAGATCTAACGGGCCATACAGCCCTCATACAGCGCTCGACTACACCCACTTACCGAGATACCATTCAATGAAGTTGAGTGTGAGGCATTTATTCGCAGACTTTGCAATGGAAGAAACGCTTCCGGGAGTGACCGAACCTAACGAGCAAATCCGCAATGACAGTGCTGTCGAGCAGCTTGTATGGCGGTATCGAGGGATATCGAATAGCTGGAGAAGACATTAGGAACACAAGACTATCCAAAACTCTGACTTTATTGTCATGTACGTTTGAAAGGAGAACGTGGTACACCTCTACGATCGAGAACTTCCTCATATAGTACATGGGAAGACCCTTTTCCAGGTCATCGCATAGTACGTCCTTACCAGACCTCTGTTATCATGCTTCAAGCTTCAAAACTACAAGCGTTGTAGCTCCTTACATCTCTGGTATGTTTGCAGTACATTATCAAAGACGGACACAATCGGCGATATATGAAAAAATAAAGGATTACTTCATTATGCGATCCGATGCCAACCACCCATTGCAATTTTCGTTTGGAGTTCAAAGCGGCACATATAATAGCTTGAACTGTATGTGTTGTTAGCTCAGTGAGTCGCCATGACTCCCATGCCAGAATCCAGGTATGGGGTTCAAACTGGAACCGCAACTACTTGAAATCAGCAGACCATGAACGAGAAAACTGGTTGCTTGCCTTGTAACGACTTCCATACAGGAATGTCTCATAGACAGAATCGCTGAGTAGTTCCTCTGCCCCTAATTCAGCAAGTCCCGAGCAGCAAGTGCTTTTCAACTGAAACTGCAGATATTCTTTGGTGAAAATTTGCCAATTCTGCTACAATCCTGCGCTACTCTGACATTTCGACAACATTTTGACAACTTATCATTGTACTCTCCATTTCTTCCTTAGGCCTTTAGCATCACTATTCCAATGTAGTCTACTTTATGGTATGCCTAGCAGATTTTTACTTTGGAAATATTATACGACCCAACATTTCGGCAAGATGCTCTTGTTTGGCGTACGTGAATAAAGATGCAAGAGCCAAAGAGATAGTATGTTAGATACGTTATGTACCCTTTTCATCTGATTCAAAGTTCAATACGTTCCAAATAAAATACAAGATTCTGCTGAACATGTCACACTAGGCGCTACTCAGATCCCGCCCAGAAAGCGACGCCCACATTAATGTGGACACGATTTCCGAATTTTATTACTTAACTTCTGCCTCTGAGAGATTTTCGCACTGTTGTTACTCCGCCCATACACAAGCTGTCTACAGATCTACAAATGAACGACTCCGCCCAATTTTTCACAGAATTGGGTTTCAAACCTCAAATTTTCATAGCTTTTTTCAACCTCGTTACATTCACATTTCACTCTCTATACCAACGAAGATACTCTTACGAGGAAGGTCGTTCAGGGAGTGCCCCGCTTTCTCCAAATGGTTTTCCTGCATTTTGGAGCTTGAACATAGACCACAGAAGTGGGGCTCATTTTCGCTGAACGGACCCCACGAACGGCACAAAGGATGCGGAAAGTACATTTGTGTATCTCCATATTGAGAGAAGTTAAGCCGATATCTGACCGCCAAAATTGCGTCGGACCGACCGAAATAAGTGTCAAAATACGTAATTCAGGACTATCGATTACCCCTATGACCGAACTTGCCCAGAAAAAATTTCTCTTCGATTTTTTCGAGTTGTGCGCTAAGCCATTTTCGGGTCGGCAGTGGTGGCCGAAGTCTCACATCTTTGTAGAGACGATGATGGAACGACGACGTAGTAGGGCGCAGGGCAGGACAGCCCGTCGCAAGAGCGCGCCGCAAGGTCCTACATGCTTGTGCATCAGTGCGGTGTCGGCACATGTGCAAAAGCATCCTGGTCTTTGCCGATTCCTGCCGCCTGCTCGCTCAATAAAGATGTCCATCTCCCCTATCGGTAGAAAACTGCCACTTATTTGAATTCCTTAACTTTTATTGAAGTCGACCGGGAATGAGACTTCCCTTTCCTACCTCTGCATGAATTTCATCTATGTTGTTAGTTTTATGCTTGGATATCAATAAAATATGGGGGTCCTGCGGCGAGGCACTGTAGACTTCTATAGAAAGATTGTCGGGCACAACCCAGCGCACAAACACAAGTGGAAAAGTTTTTGGATCCGAAGGTTTTCTACAAAGGAATCGATCGTAACCTGCGTAATGATTTTGGCACTTATTTTTCGGCAGCTGACGTAATTTGGCACGCTGGGTGGCGTTACACGTCCCTTATATGTGTGTATATAACGCGTTCATTGAAGGAAACATGTGGCTCCATATTAGTGATAAATGGCACCACATTACAAGTGAAATCCGTATTCGTGATTCGAGTTGTCTGTCCCAAGCAATGATCAACTTCAAAAGGGTTCCCTAATGGTATGTCAAACCTGAAAATAACTGAAATTAGCACCGTTCCATGAAGTATCCCACTTAAATGTGCCATAAATAGGCAGTCTTACCAATTATCACGTTGACGACAATGCGCGTTACGTTACTTTTTTGGCCGCGTGGGACACGCGCGTTTTCTCGAACGCAACCAGCGCGGTACACACATAGTTCAGACGATCCCACGAGGCGCTTTTTTGGAAATTGGATCGGAAAAATGGATTAGAGCGCAGTTATGGTAAGTTAATACTTCAGTATAGAAAAAACCTGGCTGGCTAACTCTCGTTGCACTAGATGCCAGAAATTCGTCCGCAACCAATGTTTTCATAAAAAAAAGGTGTCGTGCCCTCTATAGCGTTCAGAATCCTTCACCCTATAATTTTGACCATTATCAACATTGTATCGATCAGCATTTCTCAGTAGTGTTGGAGAGCAACCATTCCAGTGTCAGAGGTAGCAATCAATCGAGCAAAGATGGTGATCTTTACCCAAAAAGTATTTGCTAAACTAGTGTGTACTGAATTATTCCATGGACTACGCATAGTACGAGTACACCAGGGTCTGAACTATACAATGATTAAGAGAAACTAACTAAAAAACCATGCACTGTTGAAAGATATGGATTTGTTGACCGTGAGTTGCTATAGTTATGCACGCTAGTACACATGGCTACAGGCGCGTGACGCAATTCAATGTGTTTCACGCAGTGGTCTGTCATAGGTATATACTCACGCACATGAATATACTCGAATCCCTTGAAGTCGCCGGTAGGCGTGCCGCATCTCTTCAACGTAGACCTGACGTGGGATCTGGGCTTCTGCTGTTGACGAATATTTTAGCAACTTGACACAAATTGCTGTCGTGGTTCTCGCCGCACAGCAACAAGATGACATGTGTCGCCAAACCTGGAGTATTCACCGAGATAAGCAGTCGCGGCGTGACCATGTTCAGATGCCGCGGCCTGCCCTGGCAACTCATGGGAACTTAAAGAGTGGTATCGTGGACGCGAAACAGCAAACGGAATGCAAACAAACTCGCACGCGAGGGCAGTCGAGCCCGTGGAAAGTCCGCGGAAAGCAAATTACTGGAAGCACTGGGAATAAAAAGGCTCTCATCAGAAATGAATAGTAAGGATGTAAGGACGAGCTACGTGACGCGCTGCAGTTGATTCACTGACTACGTGATAATGGTGGAGCGGTCAGTGATATCATATGCAGAAGCGCTCACTAGGCATCCTCACTATATAACCCATTCGCGACCAGGCTCGTTTCGAAAGTGGCTCGTTCGGACCGGAGCATTTGCGAGCTCTCGGTTGCTAAACCTTCAAACACAGAGGTTAGTCAGTGTTCAGGTCGCAAAATTTTGAATTTGTCCTCCGGCGCCATTGGGCGCCAATGTGCGCTGATTTAGTGCTATAACATTTTCCACGAAAATCGGTATAGACTTAATATTGCTTATTTGTTCACTCATATTGCAATACGACATTCACTTCTGGCGTATGGCGGAATCACGGCAGTGTGGGCCAGAACCGCTCGCCAACCAATTTTGGCCACTTACATCCTTCGCTGAAGCTTGCACACTGACGCTATTCGACATCCTGATCAGGGATAAACAATTTATTTTATCACCGGCGCTATTCGGCGTCAGGAAGCCACCGGCCGTCGCCAACTTAGCGACACGACCCTTTTTTGCTGAATTTGCAGCTATTTTGCACTTGAGGGTAGTTGAGAGGGGGCGATCACGATACTCGATACCAATTTTATGATATTTGCAAGGCCACAGTTTCCCCCATCCCCCTCACCGCACCCCTTCTCCTGCCCCCTGCACGAGCACACGTGGAGCTGCCACGCGAGCAGCTTGTGCAATGGCTCGTACTCCATTAAATGGTTGTCTTGAAAGTGGGGGCCGTTATCACAACCAAAACATTGGATACATCCGCACAGATCGCTTCCCAGATTAGCTAGCGGTCGTTTTCTCCATTCAGTCACCTATTCAATCCCGTGAAGCATTTTGCGGACGGACAAACATACATACATACAAATCGACATACAAGGTCAGTGTTTACAGAATAGAGGGATTTTTCATCTTTGTAGAGCGCTGAAGTGAGCGCCATGTAGTGCTCTGCAGAGGCTGATTCTCGGAGGAGGGTGATTCACTCCTCAGAAGCTCAGCCTTAGCATAGCCCAGATGACCATAGTGCCCTGTGCTAGTGCCTCTGTTAAAAATGAATGTCATATCAATAACTTGGCACCAGTTGGCGCCGGCATCTACAGTGCTGTCGTGGTACCGAGGCAATCGCCCTGCTGATCCCTCAACACGACGCATCCAGGTGGTTCAGAGTCCCCGTGAGCCCCAGACCTAGGACTCACGTCATCCCAGGGGTCCTCCTCGGGGACCACACTGGTCTCCCCCCAGTGCAGCCTCCGCTCCCCGAGGGTCTACAGGGTTCCTATCCCAGGGGGGTTGTGGGGGGAACTTGCGGTAGCACTGTCCCCACGGCTGGTCTACCCCTGGCCCGGCCACAAGGACCAGACCAGGGATTCCCTGGCCGCCGGACGCACAACCGGTAGGACTAAGCAAAACACACAAGCCTACGAAATGCATGACACAACATCCTACAGCGCCTTAGTCGGGCCCCAGCCCTGGCGCTCCCCTGTGCTTGCCCTAATACATGAATAAAACACAAACAACACAAACTATAAACACTCACGCGGGAAAC
>MU946616.1:0-33168 GCA_036418165.1 Cooperia oncophora
CTTACGTAATTTATACTTCAAAATTTTCGGTGCATCCAAAGAAGTTTCACGAGCTTCTGAGAAGCTCTCGACTTTGACTACTTCCGAGTTATTCCGCCACGGTATTTTGCACGTATTGAGGTTGAGCGGGATCTATGTCAGGCACCGGCCCCACGTTTATATTTTGAAACCCGTCAGACGTGACTCGTACATATCTCAGGTCCTAAACCATCAGCTTGAATCGCAGAGTTGAGCCTTGGGGAACGATTCATCATCCATGGGGAAGACTTCTGAAGATCTCAAGGCTGGTGTCTTCCTGCATCAGGGCGACGGTCTGCAGGAGCAGACAAAACATACTGGTGCCTTTTCGAACTTGATGTCCATGTGGATGCCTTTGCCTTCTCGTGGCAGTGGAGGCAGGGATGAAAAGCTCAATTCTGCTCAGTGCTAATATCTTGGGTATATATTCCCCTGGCTTTCCGTTTCACCTTGTCACCCTGTGCGATGCATACTTTGATGGTGCATTCCAGGAGCGAAGAGGTCTTCTTTTTGCCGAACCACTGTAGTTGCATCCGCTTAAGAGAAGTGAACGAAAATCGGGTTTGGTGTTTTCTCTCTTGAATGCCTCATTGGAATGTTATTTGATTGCGTTACGATGCTATTGTCGAAAGCCCTCGCCAGAAGCTGCCCCATTACGGGGAACGCTTGACAGAACGGGTCCCAATTCCAAGGAGAAATTCTTGCTCATGGCACTGGTTAGGCCGGTCTACTTGTGCTCTTCTTCTAAAGAGCCGTTTATTCCTTGACTGACTTTGAATGGGCAATCCAGACCCGCATAAGATCGTGCGCGGGTGCATCCACTGCACTACCGCAATCTCATGCTCCTTCTCTCATCTTTTCAATGGCAAGCGTATATATAGTTCATTTGCGATCGCACATAAAACCGTGCCCATACTTCGCGAAGCGCGATTCAGCTGCGTCATTTGAAAAACGTGCGTTTTGGCGGCGTCGGCGTTCTACCTGTAATCGCTAGTCCATTGCAAGCACGAATTCAGTACGTTCAGAATCGCCATTGGAGAAATAGCGGGTGATAATACCTTCCCACAACCTTCTGCCTCCAATATGACCCCCATGCCACCTTCTTGCACACTTACTCAATTTCCTGCAAGGATTTTCCCATAATTCTACCGTCTAATAGGGTTAGAAAAGATACCTTCGATCAACTGTTGACACTAGTCTTGCCTCCAGAGGCGAAACACGACCAGTGATGGATCTCGTCCAGTAATGGTGTACGCTGTTCTCAATTCGAGCCACTGAATCGCTCGAGTCACGGGAGTTACACGACATTATTCACTTTTATCAACCAAAACTACTTACATGGCTCCATTTCCACGCACTCCCAACGGGGGCAGTTCGGCGACGGGGGGGGCATTTTGCACTTTTGCTACTTCCCATCGACGTGTCGACCCATCTAGAGAGCCTTTCTTGAGCTTGACAGGTTTTACCATGGTGCTCGACGAGCTTGCTCCAGCTTCACAAGAGTTCACAGGTTTCACCAGAGTGAGACTTGTAAACCAGAACTAGTGAAGCAGTAAAAGTGCAAAATGCCCCCCGTCGCCGAACTGCGCCCTTCTAACGTCCGTCTGGTGTATCAGTCGTAACTGGTGGATGAGGTCCGCTCCTCCAAGGAGTGGCCACTGGAAACTGCTTATTTTTGCCGGTTGAGCTGAACGTGGGCAGTCGCTGGGGTGACAAGCTTCCGTGACGGATTACGAGCGCCCATGTCACTCCAGCTCCAGCAGTTCAATGATGCCAAGCGAATTCCGAGGTAATGCAGAGGCGGTAGCCGACGGGCACTCAGCTGACCCCGGCACAGGGTGACACGCTCAAGAGCTAAAAGAAGTCACGCTCATGACAGCACTTTGAGCGATGCTCTCTAAAATGATTTGAATCACATTAATTAATGGGCAATGAGTGAGCGTCTACGCAGCAATCTGTGTATTGAATCCAGTTCTCATTGAATGCCCATGCACTTACGATTACGCCCGACACTCAGACATCGTCATTGCCGCGTTCTAATGAAGTCGTTTTCTCGTTCTTTGAAGTCTATCCCATCTATCGTGTCCTAAATAGAAATCTCACTTTCGATCTCATTTTCTTCTATCACAATCTTTTCGGTTTATTTGCAGTTCGAAGGGAGGGTAGATGGTAATTGAGTTAATAATGATAAGAGGTAAAGGCAGATCTTCCGCCTTTGATCAATCTCTCTTTAAGATGCAATGATCATTTTACTCCCATTCAGAACCGTAGTGGCTGTTTGGATGCTATACGGCCTCTAAAATAACTTGCGGGGGTCAGCCGGTGGACATGTCAGTGTTTTTATCCTCCCAGACGAATTTGGTACCAACTTTATTTGCCTCGGGAGACTCAAAAGGCTTAATGGCCAAGGCGAGAGCAAACGGATATACCCCCAAATTATGCCGTGGTAAGCGGCGTCACCTATTTCTCTGCGCACCACTTCCTCTCTGGACGTGTACCTAAACAATAATAGTAATTGCAGAGCGAGCTTGGTTGATCAGTCCCTCTACTGCGTCATGCACTTGCCTTTTGTGAACGTTGTAGAAGCACTTAAAGACAGCCCCCGCGCTCGAGTAGTACATGGTCGTCCTTCCTTGTGCAAGTAGTACAGCCCCAAGCTAGAGACTGTCCCACTCTATTCGACTCCACAGCGAGCGAGGAGCGAGCTACAGCCGCTGAAAGTTCTAGTTCTAACGCCCGCTCAGTTGGACCGCCCACTTGCTAGATGCCCTCTGACGGAGGGCCGCGCAGTTGTTCTTTGTTGGGCGGCGGGCATTAATCGAATTGCATGTCCTTTTTGCTGACCGCGCTCGTGCCCATGAATATTCTGCTCTCCTTCATTACATTTTATTCATTAGGAGCACATACAGTCAACTCCAACCCATCTCGCAAGGTAAAACGCGTAAAATCACGAGCGACCCAATTTTCGTGGTGCAAAAGCTCGACGCACTACACTACACTAAAAGATGCACGCTACCGTAACCCTAAATTCGGACGCCGAGTTTTTGAAAGTTTCTTTTCCTTTTCAAGAGTTTTTCTTCCGTGTTTTCGTTGTTTCCGTATTCTTTTCTTGCATTGGATGATATCCACTACTGGGAGATGTGATAAAGGGATTTGCGAGCCAGGGGTTGCATAGAGACCGCAGGGCGGTGTGACTGTCAGGGAGCAATTTTGTTTATGGTGTTCTTGAGGACTCTTCTTGCTTTTTTCTTCTTTGGGGAATTACTTATCAGGAATTACTTATCAGCTACTGTTTCATAATTGAAAAGCAACTATCCATGACACTTTTATCGCGGGAGCTGTCTTTAAAGGCCATCAAAAGTGATGGGCACGATAAATCCTCAAAACGTATAGGATTAATATGCCTAGCAGGACAGAATTCGGAGCTATTGAGCATGCGGTGCGTGGCACCTTTTCCAACAAAGGGCAAGGTTATAGCGCTCAAGTAAGGTGCGACATGCCTACTTAAACGTGAAGTACAATTGATATGAAACGTTGCTGTATGGATATATGAATACATATATGCAGCTGTATCTGAAAAAGTGGTTGTTTGCACTATGGAAACTGGGAACTCGTCCAAAAGTGCGCGTCCAATGCCGTGCAGAACAAAGATTTTTCGCAGGTTTCTATCATCTCATTATCGTCTAACTATGCCTTTTTCGCCATTTTCACCACTATATGGCACGCCTGCTACTATTTTTGTGCAAGTACTAGATCATCGTGCCTGTCTTTAAGAATTTTAAATCTTCTCAGGAAGCTTCCATCACTAATGATATGCAATAGAATAGAATATTTATGAAACTTCTTCTGCTGTGGGCGATGTCTATGATTCAACTCTTCTCTATGATAACAAACGGGGCATTGCTTTAGAATATTAAAATTTTTAGCAGTTCTCTGACCCCTCCTCTTCCAACCTTTTCTCCTGTGTTTTTCGGTGAACGTAGGTGAAAACACCGCGTTGGAATTCTCTTCTTCAATCCACTGTTGAACCAGTCGAACCATCGCAGTCGATTGTTGGACGCGCCATATTTGTCCCTTTTTTTCTGTATCTCTGCCTTTTTTATGCAATTTGGAACTGGAAATGCGTTGGCGTTGAACCGGCTTGTATTCACACCCTCAAGTGTCCACACTCTATGAAGATCAGCCATCTGTCCCATTCCAAATTCATTGTCGCTCTGATTTTGTTGGTTTCTCATGGATACATATGCTGGGCTACAGAATCCTCAAAGCGATATTCATTTCTAAAGGGCTCAAAATCCCGTGGGTGGGCTTTGAAGTTCCATCAGATACGGTGGAAATCCAATGTTAACTAATACTTTATGATAATAAGGTCCTCTTTTCCGAAACATGAGCTTGACCCATCATTTTTTAGAGCTGATTCTAGCTGTCTCGGGTAATGCCTTTGCTGGCCTATAGCCCTTGCTTCGGGCAACCGTGATACAAGAGCCCTCGACTTCCCTGCGCAGTTGGCACGATAAATCCCCCAAGACGACTAGGATCAATACTCCTGGCAGGATAGAATTCCGCGACCCTGGGCAGGCGCTGCATAGCGGTTTCCCCGAGGAAGGTGCCCTTATAAGGGCCCTATCAAGCCACAACTTTACGTCCCAAACGCCCGCCACGCCCACAATGGACGACCGTTCCTGACGCTCGTATTCATTCATTTGCTAAGCAAATTATGAAGTTGGTATGAAGCGGCCGTGATGCTGCATGCATACATGGGTACACATATGCAGCCGTACCTTTGTAGCGGTGATTGGCAAGATGCCTACGGGAAACTCGTCCGAAATCGATTTTCAAGTCACTGAGAACGGAGGCTTTTTCTTCGCAGGATTTTGACCGTTTCACTCCGTTCTTTCGCCATTTCCCCACTATACAGCGCCCTACTAGCATTTTAGGCTAAGTAGGAAACCATCGTGCCAACTGCCTTTAACAAAAAATTTCCAACGGAATTGGCTCACGTGACGCATTTCGCAAGTGTACTTAGCGCTGGGTCGTGAAGGATAGTAGGTTAGAGTACAAACCATCGATAACCAGCGAATATGTTATGATTTAGTCTCACTATCAGTTGAATGTTGGAGGCCCTGTTCACCCGTAGCACAACTGCATGCAACTGATTGGTACTCCCACATTTGCATTTCATAAGCGCATTCGTTGAATGGCAAATACTGCCTACCCTTTCATTAAGAACATTTCCTATTTCGAAGGGTATTTTGTTGAGAAATCTCGTGACCAAGTCTAGCTTACTAAAATGTTCCATTATTACGGGCTTCTACATGCAGCCGAACACGTCTCCTTGTCTGCTTTCACTATCATGTCGCACCCCTGCACAGCATTAAATGACAGCTTTTACAATTCTTCTTACGAATGCTAGACTTTGGTACAGTCTTACGATTGCTTCTAGTTGTCTAATACTTCCACATTGTGAACCTCAAGCCATACGCTGCGTATCAGCGCGCGTCTGCTTGTGTACTTCACCTTCACCTCACATCTGCGCATTTATTAGATGGCTCTCTCTTACACTCTTCTCTGCTGCGGACGCTGGGGCGTGTCTGGGGACTGGGACTGTGGAAGTTGCCAGGGACCACAATTGGTGGAGAACGGGTTGCCGCCGCTCCAAACCCTGCTTTATACCCCCCCCCCACTCCGTCACGCCCCAGCATCTGCAGCAGACAATACTGTATCATGTTTACTAGCAAACCACTTTTACGAATAATATTCACTAGCAAAATAAATAGTGGTATCATGCTCACCATCTCATAAATACATTCATTTATGTAGCAACCTGTGAGATCACATTCCACTAAAATTCTGCTTTTTACAAATGACAGTCAGTGAAATCTTGAAAATGACGCCTTGTTCACGGGACTATCCCATTTACTAAGTTTAGTCCGCAGCGCAATCGCACGCGTCGCCTTGTGTGTTCTTACCTATACATCGCATCCATGCATTCCATTTCATTGAATGAGGCTCCTTTTTGCCATATTTATTAGCATAATAAGTTTATAATTATAAGCCTCATTGCAACCCATGAGCGGGTTTGAATGTGCCATATTACCAGCTGCTCGCTGTGAATGTGAAAAGCACAAAAGTAGCGCGTGATAGCTGTGCGCTACGCATCCGCACGCGTCTACTTTTGTGCTTTCACCTTCAACATAGCATTCAGGTATTACATAGAACAGCACCAACACATTACATCGAGTCCTCTAGCCATACGCGGCGCATACGCACACGTCCGCTTTTGTCATTTTATCATCATCGCTTCTGCTCATTGCATTCAATGCTCCTGACGACGATTCCTTGTGCAAAAGAAGATGCATTGCAGTAGAAATATGGACTTTCACCGGAGCCTCAAGGCGGCGAGGAGTTCTAGATGGTTGACCAATTTCAAAGCACGGCAATTCTAGTCGTAAATTTGACTCTAATTCTGCGCAAGGAGCCCTTCGAATGTCCCCTCTAAAGTTATCCGCACCTATGTGCCCCCTCGTTCAGACTGTGAAGGTGATTCGAGAGGCGACAGAGTAGACATCATGAGAATGGCAGTTCCAACACATGTAACATCCTATATAGCCAGAAAGTTGTCTCCTAAAGAATCCAATCAGGTGGGCATCCAGTCTCAACACCTCGTTTCGTTCACATGGTTCACTCGGTGGAGGGCATGAAAGCTTTCTCGTTTTCCAATACCACATGTGAAAGCGCCAACGCCCGTAACAGGAAGCGATATAATGGCCCAAAAGGGAAGGATTATGAATTTTATGCGTGAGATACTGGCTTCGTTGGTGCTTTTTTCGGTGCTTTTTCAATTAAGTTGTGTTAAGTTTGCTACAGATCGGTCTAGGAGATTCTAGTTCCTGCAGCTTGGCAAAACTGACGTTGCAACGCGTTGTATTAGGGGCATTTTGAGCAGGAGCTAATCAGTTCGATATGGAACGCTACAGCACATTTAGTGCGCACTTCAGTCCGCAAATGCTCCACTTTGTCCTCAAATTAATCAGGTCTATGTACAGTCTCTTGTTCGCTGCGAGTGATGGGGTGTCTGAAGGAATGGGTTTTGCACGAAATTCAGTTTTCCATCAGTTATTGAAGCGACAAGACTGTATCATATCGTTCGTATCAGTTCGTTTTCCAGAACTTTTTGTCGCTTACCCGCTCCAGCAGCTGGTGGAGAACGAATTTCCGTGCCATGCCAAGCCCAGCCTCATTGACATCATCTAATGCGAATAAAACTGTGAAAATGCAACGTCAAGCAACTTGTAGTCCTGCTCTTTGCAGCGCTCTCGTAAGGAGCAATACAACATATCTCAGGTCTTGCAATTACGTTTTTTTTAACCTTCCACTCCTGTACCAAGAAGTCTCTCTGGTGTTTTTCTTATGCAAATATGCTGGAATCCTATCTTAACGTTTTCATCTTTATTGCAGTGATCAAAGGCTTGCAAATGGGTACACTGTGAGATCATTTCCCAGGAGTGTCACTATAAATGTGACTCGGCATTGTTGGGCTGAAAAGTTTCTGAGGATGAGTTCAACTTCTTCAGCATTAGTTCTGTACCACGGACACGGGACACATTGCTTTGAACACATTAAGCATAACACTATATGAGCATCGAAGCCTTGTATGCGGAAAGATACTATTGGTCGCAACTGGCAATTTTTTTACCTGTTTTGCGCCAGAAATATTTTTTGCTCCAATGACTCCAACTGCGTACGACAAACTCCGCCTCTTTCTGAAGTCTTTCGTCGCTCTCATTCATGTGCTTTCTCGCTGCACTGGTCTGGTCTCTTGCTCAGATCTCGGCGACGTTTGGCTCCCGCTGGGTTAAAAGGAGAGCCTAAGTCGGAGGATTCCGACAATTTCGTCTGGTTTTTCTTCACGAGCCAGCTAGCACATACACTATTGTTTATCAGTCCCTTACCTGCAAAAGCGAAGTTTGCCTTCAGAGTGCTGCTGTTCTGAAGCTACAGCCAAGCCACTGCTTCCTTTGCTTCTACCCTTTTCACCAGACAACCAGCCCACCAGGAAGCCCATCAAAAATCTTGTTGAGCGGAATAAAAACCAGTGAAGCGTTTTATATCAGGTAGGAGATAAGCTCTAATATGGCCTCCTACCCAGTTATTCGAGCTCGACAAGTCCCAGTCGATATAACGGGAGGGGGGGGGATACGAGACAAGACAATCGTAACTCGGTGCTCTGATAGGCGTCTCGTGCGACGTCGCGCCTGCAAATGCCGATGGTTCCAGGTCGTAGACGGCGACAACTGGCAATGTAGAACGAAAATAGTCATAAATGTCTACGCTTCATAGCCCACTTGAAATCAGGTGCTCAGTCGACAGGCTGACACGACTTATGGAAACGCCGCGCGCGGCGGAGCGGCAAATCACGATTCTCTTACCCGTCTCCCCATGGGAGAGAAGTGATCGTTTTCGGAAGTATTATGCATGACCTTCAAATGACTGAGAAAGTGTAGCGGGTGAAATGAGAGAGACTCGCGCCTGCATAGCCAATTTCTTGTCCCGTGCTATTCTAGCGTTTGGCTCACTTGCTAACGGTGAGTAAAATCCTTCTAGCTCTAATCTTTTGTCCGTGGGGTCCGCATCTCAGCGATATCTCCCTGGACCCTATGAGACCATCATCTCCGTGGCGTCATGAATCTGCTGGCGCACGTTCCTAATGTTTATGGCTGCGAAGGCGGAACGCTGCCTGTCAGTGGGTGTGGCTCATGCTTCGGTAGTGAATGCAGACGCTACCCCGAACAGCCGGAGTGCCATCCAGGCAGTGCACCAGGCGGCACCATAACTCTAGAGCACTCGATATTGTCAGCCTTTCCAGGCTTTGCTGTATTTGTGTTAGCTTGTGATGACTCACACTTATATTCCCTTCAGAGCGAATGGGAAAGGCCAGTGGGCTCCTTCTGGAGCTTTGCGCACCAGTGGCACTTCCCAAGTGTCCAGGTTCTCTCTTCATAAAACCTCGGCATTATTGTGAACTTTCAAGTTGTAATTTGTTCTGCCAAAGAGGTTGGTAGGTGGAAGACTTTATTGAAAATGGCCTGACGTTTCGACGGGATCGTCGTCCTCAGAGGCCAGTCCACCACCACATGAGCGGAACGATGCCACTCGCTGTTAGTTGTAGTTAGTAAGATTCTGTCAAACGTCAGAGCCTTTTCAATAAGGCCTTCCACCCACCAACCTCTTTGGCAGAACAAATTGCAACCTAAAAGTTCCAATTTTCCAAGATTTCTATACGACTCCAGACATTTCATCCTCTGGTTTCTTTAAATACCCTTATTTTATCCTACTAGTTTCTATCTCTCGGAATTCGAAATGGTAGCCCTCCATAAGAACTACTGGGCTGACCCACTAAGTAATGAAGTTTTTTAACTGAAATTTGTGTGGAAGGTGTGAAGTTCTGTAGACGAGTTCATTGCAGCCTGATAGACAACTTTCTGGTACTAGGCAAGACAGGTCGCTGTTCTGTCTTCTGTTATTCCTTGATGTTGTCAATTTTAATTCATGAAAAAAGCATCGAGTAGGCACAAAAGAGAGTTCTTGACACCACCTTTTTGCACTTAAATCTGGGCTAATGATTTGCAGGATCAACATAAAATTCATGCTGTGCATCGCCAAGGAATGATGCTTCGTAAGATGGCTTGAAATTGGTTAGAGGCGAACCGAAGAGATGGAATTCCGGACTGTAAATGTGCACTGTATGGAGCGCCCTTTTGAGAGCGACTGCCTGCAGAACTCAGGCACCACGTTTCGAGTCCTTCCCATTAACTGAAAATGATTCTTAGTGGGAATGTGACGCATTTCATGGCCTCATGGCCAAGTTACCACTTTCTTAGCATGAACGGTCCCGTGAATAGGCTAATTAGAGTGAGCTCCGTCTAACGAACCCAATAGGGAAGCAGGGCTGCGATGCCTGTCGTCGAGGTCGGAATGGCAATCTTTCGAAAGCGCTTCGAACGCGTCTTTGTGTTCAACAGAAACTACTCCTCACGTATACTCGAAAATGAATTATCTGCGAGTTAAGCTTTCTAACTAAAAGCGAGAGGAATGTCGTAAACCGCTCATTTCCTCGACTTGACTCTTCACTTCGAAGGCAGAGCCACGATCACTTATAATTAGCTAAAGAGGTAGTGTGAATTGCAGCGAAGGTTTCACGTCAGAATGCGGTGAGGTAGCGACATTAAAGCGCAACGTTGCTCAAGTGACTCCGCCCAAGTCGACAGATGTCTTATCTACGCTCTCCTTCGTTTTCATGTTCTCACGCTGCTTTCTCTGGGCTCTCGCCCGATATCTATACGACGATACCTTATTTTCTTCGCTTGATCATCTCTGCGCTTGGCACAAGTAGAGCCGTACAGATGTTTGAGGTTCTCAACAGTTTTCCTCTACTTTTTTTGATCTTAAGCGGCAAGTCAACTAGCACATAGTTCTGTTTCTAACCCCGCTATCAAGGAAGTTCCTATGGATTTATTGCAAATTCTGCCTTCAAGCAGTTGAAAATCAGTGCAACAAGCATCTTCAGTGACATCAAGCAGACTTTGTTGTAGGACAGCAAATTATCTGTCAAACATTATAGATTGAACAGTAAAACTTTTCATCTTTAGTATGAAATTTGGAATAAGCAAAAGCGCCATCATTCATGGCCAACCCAATACGATTGATGATCGTTTTTCTTTTTCAGATAGCCCACTAGCTAGATCCGTCACGGCGCACTTTGCTGAATTGCAACCCATTCAAAACGAATCGCCCATCTATCTTCCTGAGAAACGTGTTCGATTAGACGGAACTACACAATTTCTAGAAGTTCTTTTGTAACCATAACTGATGTTCAAAGGCTGTTGGCACGATAAATCCCCAAGACATGTAGAATTAATACGCCTGGCAGGACGGGATTCCGCGCCCTTGGGCGGGCGCTAAACAGCGCCTTATCCAAGGAAGGTACCCTATAAGACTCTCAAGCTGCAACATACGCCCACCGCGCTCGCCCGCCCACAAATGGACGACCGTACCTGGTGCTCGTACTGCTTCATTTGCGAAGTAAATATGAAGCGAAGGGACTGATATGAAGCGGCTGCGGTGCTGCATGGATATATGAGTGCATACGTGCAGCCGTATCTACCGTAGCGGTTTTGGCAAGATGCCGCCGGGAAACTTGTCTGAAATTACTTTTTGAGTCATGAAGAACGAAGCTTTTCTCCGCAGGTTTTCGACCGTTTCACTTCGTTTTCGCCATTTTCCCCCCCTATATCGCACCCTGCTAGCATTTAAGACCGAGTACTGAATGAGCGTGCCATATGCCTTTGACGAAGCAGTTCGCGCTCTGTCACGAGAATGCTGGGTTATGAGCAAAACTCTTGACCCAGGCGGGACTTAAAGTTGCACCAGGCGAATGCGCTATCCGTTACGTAACCAATGCCCCTACCCTCTCAGAATGGCTTGCGTGCCATACCCTTCTATAATTTAGAGAACTATACGTCGATTCCTGTTAGAGTGTCATGCAGTCCGCTTATTTATTTATTTACTGCTTTCTGAGTGCGCTGCAACTTTCGGGACAGGGGAACACTCCTTTTTTCCTGACAAAGGCATTTATTTAGGTATTTTATCTTTTGTAAATTTTCCGTTCGTTTTTCATTTTTTTACTAGGCGGATATGTTGTAGGGGCAAGCGGTGCCGCTTCTAAAGCATCAGGAGTGGGATGAAAGCTCGGGGTCGGCTTAAGCCTAGGCCAAGTCCTCTGAAGCAGGCAATCCAAACCAGTTCTGTCTGAGAGGATCAAAACGATGACTAGTGCTTCGGCAACCCCTCACTAGTTCCCTTCGGCCTAGTCAACGCAACGTGCACATTCCGAAGATTTTGTTCAGGGGTTTTTCTAAGAATTGAGTACGGGGAGGTGCATATTTAGGAAACACGAATGCGCTTTTAGACCACCCTTGACGGGCATGCCCGGCAACTCTTTGATACCGGAGATACGGATCTGCAAAAGCGTCTCGCTTGCTCATAGTTGCTTCGTGTCTTGGCGAAATCGCATTCAAAAGGCAGTCGATTCTGAGTGAAAGTAAAAAGCGGGCATCAACGTGAAAAAAGGGGGAGAGGGTGATGAATAGGAATCTTTTTCATTCAAACATCTGTATACATGCAAAGTTGCTTGCTCTTTAGTCTCATATCTGTTCTTAGTGCTGGATACCTTGAGTAGGGAGTTGGGCGTTTGTGAGTCCTTGAAGGCAGTTGGCACGATAAATCCCCAAGACGAGTAGAATTAATACGCCTGGCAGGACGGGATTCCGCGCCCTTGGGCGGGCGCTGCGCAGCGCCTTATCCAAGGAAGGTACCCTATAAGACCCTCAAGCTGCAACATACGCCCACCACGCTCGCCCGCCCACAAATGGACGACCGTACCTGGTGCTCGTACTGCTTCATTTGCGAAGTAAATATGAAGCGAAGGATTGATATGAAGCGGCTGCGGTGCTGCATGGATATATGAGTACATACGTGCAGCCGTATCTACCGTAGCGGTTATTGGCACGATGCCTACGGGAAACTCGTCCGAAATACTTTCCGAGTCATGAAGAACGAAGGCTTTTCTTCGCAGGTTTCTGACCGTTTCACTTCGTTTTTCGCCATTTTCCCCCCTATATCGTATCCTGCTAGCATTTCAGACCATGTACCAAGTCATCGCGCCATATGCATTTAATTAAAGGAACAGTTCGCGATGACTTGTGAAAATGCAAAATGTTATATGGGTAGGTAGACTGCTCCACACTGGACAATACTGTGCCAGTTTCACGGTGGAAAGTTATTTGGTACAGGAATTAAGGCGCAAAGTAACTCCAGTGGTTTTACGTTTTTTCTACCTCTCTTTTTCCAGTGACTCCACCCCAGACTCCGCCTCCAAAGTCCGCCTTCCAGCCAAAAGTAATGCTACCGGGCAAGTAGCATGGAGTGGATGCTTCATTGTCTCTTGTAGAATCCTACAGTTTGTTACAAGGAATCAGCCAACAGGACTCATCCCAGCGCGTCGCGTCCTTTCGGTCTTGCACCCGTACAATAATTTGAAGCTGAAGGAGTCCTAATAAATGCATTTCCAACGTTCCCTTTGGCATTTTTACTTCACAGACGAATCACTTGTCAGAGTTCGTCCACATCGCGGACCGTGCCTTTAAGGCGCTCGAACGATATCGCTCCTATCATTTTTCATGTGTTTCTATGAGCTCGCGATTTTACTTCCCTTTGGCTTATAAGAGCCCTGTTCTAATGATTGTCGTGCGTTTATTGTACATTATATATTTGCATTTCTTTGAATATGCCATTAGTCTGCATGTCGTATAAGTTACAGATAATAAAATATGAAAAGGGTAGGCTATCTGATTTTGCATGAAAGTGCATGTGCATGGCGCATTCCAGCGTAACTCATTTACGGGAATCAGTCAGTTCAGCAGCACTGAAACCCATGGCCACGGTATATCCTCTCTATATATAAGGCGGAAGTTGTGTGTTGTTACTGCTTGCGCCAGATCCCACTTCGTGTTCGCCCGGAAAGTCAGAACTACAGAAAAATGCATTGAGGGAGACCAGCGTTGACTTCCACGAATGGGGAGGAGGGTGGGGGGGCACAGGCCCAAAATGTACCGCAGCAGCAAGAATGAGGTAACTCGCGCCATAGTGGGCGGTCGTTGCTGCACTGAGTGGGGCGGGGGGCCTGAATAAAACTCTGCGAAAAAGCTCCACGAAGACCCAGGAACAGGGAATAATACTGTTACAAGCGACAAAATGTAGGGGAGTGCATATCGCGACGTGGGGGGGGCGGGGAGAGCCCAGTGGACGGTCTGCAAGAGGCCCAAAGAACTCTATAACTCTAACACATGAGTAATCCCTTCAATTCAGGGGGTGAGAGCATAAACCAAAACATACCGAGTACCTAAAATTGAAAGTGCTCGCCCATAATGGGCGGGGCGTGCAGTGAAGTGGGCGGCGCCTGAAGTAGAAAATTTGCAAAAAGCCTCCAGTAAGCCCCAGACGCGGAATAGTAGTAATTATCGGTGCAGCATCAGGTTCAGCACACCAAGCCAATGGACTTAGAATATGGAGAGTGATACTCGTGGACGGGGCAGAACCACAAGGGCGGTCGCTGCCCAAATCTGATTAACTTGAAACGATACAGTTCCTCATCATTGGCGGCACGGTGGGGGGTGCCAGGCCAGAAGGAGTGGACGCACACGTTTTGAAGCCGTTCTCAGCCTTTTTTGTTGCAACGCGTATGCGACAAAAAGTGGTAGAAAACGAGTAATACGAAGGATATAATACAGTAATGCACTTGCCCGCTTCAGAAATTGATGCAGAACGACTTTGCCAAACCGCATCAAACGCCAGCCGCACTGCCACGCCCCACCGGTCCGCAATGATGAGGACTGTATCATATGAGGAAAAATGTGCGGGACGTTTGTCTGGGTGGGCGGGGCTAATGTTTGGAATTCGCATTCTTGGATCAGAGCCAGCCCGGAAAGTGGCGGGAAAAACTAGCTCGGGGTAAGATTGTTGAGCTGACAGAACGAATGCAGAGAGAAAAGGAAAAAAATGCGCGGGACGTTTGTCTGGGTGGGCGGGGCTAAACTTGGAATTTCGCAATTTGGACCCAGAGCAGCCCGGAAAGTGGTGAAAACTGGCACGAATACACGATCGTGGCGCTGGCAGTTGAACGGACTGTATACCTGAAGTGAGCGGGGCGTTCACTTAGGTGGGCAGGCCTAAACTCAGGATTTCGCAATTCTCAAAATTTCACAATTCCAACCAGAGCAGCTCGGAAAGTGGGGAAAACTGGCTCGAAAAAGACGTGAACTGGCAGAAGAACTTTGAGACTGCGCAATCGAAGAGGAGTTGGCGTCTTGTCTGGGGTGGTCGAGGCGGCCGTAAATGCGGGATGTGTTCGCGATTTTGGACCGTAGAGCGCCCCGGGAGCGGAGAGGAGCAGTCGCCGCAAAGGCGGGCGATCCGACTGGGCCTCAGTAGGAACGCCAGGGACCCACTTCACACCGCGGAAGGAGAATCGCCAGCCGAAGGCGGGCAATCCGACTGGTGTTCTCAAAAAAGTTCTTTCGACATTATGATTTGATTTTTTGTGCTTCCAGTATTTCTGACACAGTGCTGGCTAATTCACGTTCTCTAGAACGGTTTCACTGCCGCCATCAGTTTCACCTCTCAAACCGGTACTCGCAGTTTGCAGCGCAGTTCTGTGGTGTAATAGTCGTTTATATGTGGTCGCTGGAATTGTAATGCCATTATGTCTTGATCGTCATCTTAAAAGTTCCAGAAAATGTTTTGTCTCTAACCAGAAAATCTGGAACCCTTCTATCCAAAAATCCGAAAGCTGAACCTTATAAGACGTTTTGAGACCTTCGAGTACTTCTCATTACTTGACCATTTAGAGTCAAGTACGGGACCACTCAGTGTTCTTTTAACTCACTCTGATTCACGGTGTGACCCCTATGGTATTCAATTCCTTGCTGAATATGAGCGCTATCAGAATGGTGGAGTCCTGCCAAGTCCTTCTCGAATCCCAAAAACTTCATTCCATCTATTGAAGTCAGTCTTCAAATTCTGGTTATCTGAGGGTTTTTTTTTATGTTGCACAGTCCTATGCCGTTTTAATGCTCTCTTCTTCCTCCCGCTTGGCTATAGCCTTTAACTTTACTCGTTTAGCTCTCATCGTTGAGCATTGTTCTTCTTAAACTTCATCCAAACCCAGAGTGTATCGAGGGGGGTTCTTAAAAGAGCGGGTCGCGTATCCAATTTGCAGGCAGCGTTTGCATCACTTCAAAAGAATATTTGGCAGTGTTCGCCTCAGAAGATGGGAGCGGCGTTTTACCTTTTCTCTATTTATTTTGCTACTCTCTGATAAATAACAGGCTTACCAGAGTGAGACCTGTAGACTTTTATCGAGTATAAACGAAGCTCCATGCTATTGTATCATGGCATCCTGTGGTATTAACAGGCCTACACAGAAGGCATCTGCAGTTATCGACGGGGAATCCCTCTTTGAGATTTGTTTTGAAGAAGATTGCTGATTGAAAAATAATGGGCCCCAGCCAGTATTTTCACTGGAACTTGCAGGTGTGTTCGGTATCAGGCGGCGCAGCAGAGCTCAGTAGGATGAAGGTGGGGCTCTTGGACGTCTGAGCGGGTTCGTGCTGAGCAGCCACTACCCTACGGGCAGGGAGAGAGACGGTCTTGCTGAACATAGCGACCCACCCATGTTGGAGATTCCCCAACGCCACTGGGGAAGGGCTCTCATTTAGTTGTCTAAACTAAGAGATGGGAGCCGTATCTGTCCTAGCGAAAGATTGGATACTGGTCTGTCGAATCAAGCTGTATTGTGCCTATACAGGGGGGGCCAAAAAAAAAAGTCATTTTGCCTCCATGACTTTCAAGGCGCTATAAGTTACACTTTATTAAATTTTTATCGGACATTTTTACTACCATATTAAAGAGCACATTAAATACTATAATGATACTCCGCCACAGCCTTCTGGAGGAGCGCCATCGAGAGATTCGGCCGCGCGAAGAGTGGGTACCGGAGTTGAGCGAGATCGTGATTTTCTTCGCACACTGAAAGACCACCCTGTTGAGCTCGCCCGCCCCCCCGAACCGAGTATTGAGTGTTAGTTTAGCTTTCAAGACCACGCTTAAAATACTAGATCTTTTCCAGTTTACTCATAGTCTTCATTTCCGAAGTAGCTGGGAGTTTTTCCAAAACCCTTTGATTCCATGTGGTGGCACCCAAACCTGTAGCAGCACAAGGTCTCTCAAGAAGGTACGGGCGACCACATGTAGGGAGGATATTCTTCTCGAGTTACTTGATGTAACCGCCAGCGCTCACCTTCAGTCGGGGTCTACAAAGAAAATATCGGTCTTCCCCTTTCCAGGTACCCGGTCCATACCATCAACTCGCGCCTCGGCGAATACGGTGAAGATGATGTCCTAGACCGTAGCGAAGTTGACGAAGCTGCTCGATGTGGGAGGTCTTGCAGATCAAGAGTACTGACCTCCAGGTAGCTATCTGTGGATGACTTCATTCAAGAAGTTTCGCAGCTGTTTGGAGGCGACGTGAATTCCAAAGGTGTTCTCCAGTCAGGCCGCGACTGGAGATGACTTCATATTTTGGCGTACATGAAGGCGATTGGCGGCAGCCTGCTCCAGCTTATAGAGGAAGATCTTGGGTATCTTCCACTCTGGTACTCATATCCACTTCCCCTGTCTGGGCTGCGAAAACTTCGTTGATATGTGGCTCGGCCGAAATGACTTTTTTTTGGCCCCCCCTGTATATCTCTTCTTGCCGAGGCTGTTTTCTTCCATGGTTGCGCACAAATAACCTGTATGCCTTTTATCCTACGCTACGTCACAGCGGCTCGTTGCAACTATGCCTCGTCCACTCTGGCAAGTATATTCCACGGTTGAAATTTTACTCAGAATGGGAGAAGAACGACTGTCGATATGCCGTTCAATATGCTAGTGGCACTATCTAGATGTCCTAACTATTCATTCATTGCTCCCTTGGCATTCTAATATCCAGACCGACTGCAGCGACTAGCACTGCGGCCGTCGATTTTGCCTGCTGTTTGCAGTCCAGTACAAAGTACGTAACTAACATGTATATTACTAAGTCCTTGGGTTAGCGACGCTTAAAGACCTGGGGTTTTTTAGGGTGGACAACGCAAGTTCCTCTTGCACGCACCTATTGATGTTTAATCGGAACTTTGATTCATGCATAGACCTCCGTTTTGAGAGCGCGGGTTAGGTTCAAGACTCCCACCATTGATGATTGCCACAACAAATTTCATCCCAAACCTACTCGTTCACTCCTCTATCCGTTGCACATTGCAGCCGGGTTAACCGGTGAAAGTGTTTGATCGCTAATGAAGACCACGCGCACACGATCAGAACGAATGGTTAGGAGACCATTTTTTGCCGAGGAGGAAAGGAGTCTCTGAACGACAAGTCGGACAAGGTTTATAAAGGTGATGTGGAGCGAAAACGTGTCTGACGAATAGAAATCGGAAAAGCTTTTCTCTCTATTCCCTCTGTCTCATTTTCTTTTCATCTTCTTATTCCTTCTCTTTTCATCTTTCACCTTAAGAGCGTTTCTGCCTCTCATTCGACGTGAATTTATTTACAGGAGGATTTTTTAGCGAGAATGAACTGTCTTTCCATATTCTATTCCACAGTCGAGCTTGGCCACCGTTTTTCCTTAACTGTTTTTTCTTCTCTTCTCTTCTCTCTTCTCTCTTCTTTCTATCACACTTTGTTTACTGTATCCTTACTCCTTGATTAATTCCCCTCCCCTTTTCCCCCGCACGCCCTTCACTCTGAAAGTCCACTTTGATGCTGCTTCCTCCGCTTTTACCTTTCCAGTCCTGATTATAAGGAGGTCAGAGTCTCCAAACTCAGACGTTCTCCAATATTGATTTTGACCCCATCCTACAAGCCAGTAATGGCTGCCCTTACTAAGCACTCGATACGACCAGCCTCACTGAGAATTCTTCAGTCGCACACGGTCCACAATGCTTTTTCTATGGAAAGGTGATCATGGTAGGGAAAACAGTATCTTATCAAATACACGTTTCTGTGCCAAAATTCTTACGTAACACGGTAAGGGAGCGAACACTTCAGTAGGACTTACTCGTACTTGACTATAACCAACTTCAGTCGATGACAATCTCGCTCCACCTCTGAACTGAACCACTTGGTGAGGTTCTTCTTGAATTATTTTTAACGCTGGTACTGCTAGATGAGTACTGTTAGTGCAGTGAGCATCCAAAGTGTAGTTCAGCATATCTGAGTCACAACGAGAGCAGCGAAAGGGCTTTAAAAATTGTGTCCTGTGAGCCGCATCCCTCAAGGACCCAATAAATTCGCTATGGCAATGCTGTTACGTGTGCTGGAAATTACCCACTGCATTGCTAGCTTGTATCCGATGCATTCTAGCAGTGCGTCTCAGACGTTCTGAACAACATTCACCTTGAGTATCCGAGTTGTGTGAGAACCGCTAAATACGTGTGGCCCAAACAACACCCCCTGACATGCCTTGGATAAAATGTTTCAGGGGTTTGACTTTGTGGTGCGCTTTGTAAGCCATAATAGCAGATCTAAGTGAGTATTAAAGGCAGTTGGCACGATAATTTGATACTCGGCCTAAAATGCTAGTAGGGCGCTATATAGTGGGGAAATGGCGAAAGAACGGAGTGAAACGGTCAAAATCCTGCGAAGAAAGAGCCTCCGTTCTCAATGTGTTAGAAATCAATTTTGGACGAGTTTCCTGTAGGCATCTTGCCAATAACCGCTACCGAAGGTACGGCTGCATATGTGTACTCATATATCCATGCAGCATCCGCTTCATACCAATCCCTTCGCTTCATAATTTGCTTAGCAAATGAATCAATACGAGCGTCAGGAACGGTCGTCCATTTGTGGGCGGGCGGGTGTGGTAGGCGTTCGGGTCGGTATGTTGTAGCTTGATAGGGCCCTTATGAGGGTTCCGGCCTGCCAGGCGTATTAATCCAACTCTTTAGGGATTTATCGTGCAAATTGCCTTTAAGGTAGTAAGTAAGATAGGTGGTTAGGACTGAAGTAGCAGCAATCCACCTTTGAAAAGAACAATGGTCTTGGCATTGGTCTCTTTCGCTTTCGAAGACTGGTATACTGAAGGTGCTTTCCCGGTTACATCTGTTGTTCCAGAGACCCTTTTCAGCAGCGCGAGACAATCGGGACCCAAGAGACAATCGGAGTCCAAGAGCGTAGGGAGACCAGTAGGCAAATTATAATCGAAAGGAAACCTCTTGGAATAGACTCTATGGGGGCCATGGGTTGGAGGAAATTGACGACCCCTACCGCTTAGTTCCCTACCTTCGAGCAGCCTATCGTTCACGAAACCTAACTGGTCGTCCTCGTATATGTGAGCTTCTAGAAAAGCAGCGAGCAAGTCTTGAAATTTCAGGATAGCGTTCCGGAAATCACGCAAATCTGCCAGAAACCAACAGAAATCACAGTTCACGAACATTCTGTTCTGTTCTCGCTTTAGCGAACACGGAAAGAACTTTCGCAAAAAACCCATTCTCAACTATCTTCAGTGCGCTGTGATCCGATGTTGTGCTGGTACATTTTCCTCTTTATTTTCTCAGCGCGAACGTCAATAATCGAGCATCAGTCGTTTGTTCGAGTTCGCTAGACTGTCAGCTGACTTGTGCAATGACAACATTGACATCGTGATTTTTCTCTATTCCTCTACTTTTTCTCAATTTTTCCCTATGATTTCTCTATTCTTTCCTTATGGTTCACTTGGTAAGCAACTCCACTAGTTCGAGCTGTACTTCATCAATTCAAGCTGACTATTCGATAATATTTTCCAAGCAAACCCTTTTTGCGAGCAGAGCACGCCATGCTTTGCAGCCCTGCGGGTAAGGGTTCCCAATAATCTAGAAAATATGGGGAAATTTGGGTTGAATAGAATAGAATCCATGGCGTCTCTTGTACAGCGTGTATTTTACCCCCCCCCCCCCACCTGGGCCACTATTCGTGTACTAGGAGATTGTGATATGGTAAATGAATTTGTAAATGTGGTTAAAAAGGGTCGTATTGAGGCAACTGCAAAAGTAGGGTCGTGCTTAATGACCACACTTCTCCTCATAGCCATATGTATTATGCTCTTATTGTTGAGCAATAACTTTTTCGGAATTCAGCAAGTTTCTGAATTTGGTATTCCCCTGTCAGATATCGAAAGGCGGGGGGCTCCCATCACAAAAGCATGCGAGCTACCTACGGCCAAGCAATTTTCTTCTGTTCTGATCAGGAGTAGAAGAGTCATTGAAAAAATCTATAATCGCCAAATGCGCAATTCTTTTTTTGGATCATGAAGGAGGACTTCTCCCCTGTTTTCTTTTCTTTTCCTTGGTTTTTCAATCAATTTTTCGAACTGTTCTAATTTCATGCTTATTATGGCAGCATCTCCACCGCGTCTGTTAAAGGCACAGTCCACGCTGATCGTATGGGCGGGGTCAGGCATAACATTGTACCCCTCAATGATGCGCCTATCCTTTTTTCCCCTGTCAAAGGAGGGGAGCGTCAGTAAGGACAATGTTTGGCGGTCTCCACCCAACGACCATCTTGGATTGGATTTGTGCTCGCTCTTTTCATTGTATTTTCTTGATAATAGAGGAATTATGATTCTATAATTACAGAAATATGGCATTGATCGAACGTCTAGTTTTGTTAGTGGTATTCATCACGTTGTACATCTCACCACTACTTGCACAGACACTAAAAGGTACGTTGGTCTACGCTGTTCCTTCTGTTGGGTCATACAATGGCTCAGAAGCCTCGAAAAAAAACCTACCATGGACTAATTGCAACCTTCTGCATCAAATGGTCTTATCCCCAGTTTTCCCAGTCTGCACTGCAAGAGAGGGTTTTACTTCTGCTTACTATTGACAAATGCACAAAGTGCCAACGTGATTTGTGGAACTAAACTTGAAGACAGTCAGAGCAGCTCGTGCACTTGTCAAATTTCATTGGAGAAGGACCTCAAAATCGTCATTATGAAAGCAGTTATAATTGAACTCGTATCTGTTGCTTTATTCCGGCTGGGGTATAGTTTATACCAAACTGGTGTGGTGACATTAGTGAAATGGCATGATTTCGCCTACAGGGCGCATTTTAGTGCGTTTTAGTTTAGTTCAGTTGTTTTTTTTACTTTAGTACCTTCTCATATTTGTCATAAGTATTCTTTGCGAAATATATAGATGTACAGATCTGGCTAAGCTCTCTTTCAGAGGAAAACCACTACAGAATCACTGTTCTTTTGGTAGATTGTAAAACTTGTTTGGGGAAAACCTTTCCTCCCCCACTGTCACTCGACGGTAAAATCTTGTGTAGCGCTCTAAAGGATGGAACTTCTGAGTGGAGGAGGTTCTATCGGAAAATTCTACTCTGAGCGATCATTGACGACAGGATTTGGTACGTTGCGGGACTCGAGATGGCATCTCACGTTTTGGGCCGAGTACACTAACCGTTGCGCCGCCGTGGCCTATAGCCTTTTCTGCTCAGAGGCCTTTGTGCCAAAGCCTAAGTGCGAGTCCAAGTGCTGCGATTGTAGGGCACAAAAACCATTTGGCTGATAGGGTAAGAGGCAACTGTGGTGGCGTTACGGTTAGCGCACTGCATGGAAAGAGTGAGGTGCAGATTCTCGAGTCCCGCCTTAAAGGCAGTTGGCACGATAAATCCTCGAAGACGAGTAGGATTAATACGTCCGGCAGGACGGAATTCCGAGCAGGCGCTGCATAATGCCTTTTCCAAGGGAGGTGCCCTTATAAGGGCCCTATCAAGCCACAACATACCGACCCAAACGCCCACCACGCCCGCCCGCCCACAAATGGACGACTGTTCTCTATATGAGTACACATATGTAGCCGTACCTTCGGTAGCGGTTATTGGCAAGATGCCTACGGGAAACTCGTCCAAAATTGATTACTAACACATTGAGAACGGAGGCTCTTTCTTCGCAGGATTTTGACCGTTTCACTCCGTTCTTTCGCCATTTCCCTATATAGCGCCCTACTAGCATTTTAGGCCGAGCACCAAATCATCGTGCCAACTGCCTTTAAGCCAAGACCATGAACCAGCATTCTTGGGAGAGCTTTCGGGGCGCGAATTGCTGCTTTGAGAGCAGTATCATAATAAATGTAAGCTTAAGAATTCGGTACGATGTGGTGAGGGTGCACTCATGCCCGTTGTGTGTTCCTCATTAATGCAGTCCTCTTTCTGATATCCTGAAGGGTAATTGTGAACCACTGAAAAGGCTGATATGGTGTTGAGTATGGCAATTTTTCCTTAAGTGTATGACTCGACCTATTCACGAATAATTAGATATAAAATATAGGAATAATCAGCCAGTTGAGGCTAGCTAATAGTCTCCAGTAATCCAAATAAAGCATGTGAAAATATTTTCCAATCAGATCAATCGATTCGCGTTCAGAAGTCGAATTCTTTTCGTGTGCCGCCGCTGCTCCGTCATCAATTTGGAAACCGTCTCTGATTTTTTACGCCGTTCCACTATTTCTCCTCGCTTTAGTGATGAACAAAACAATTTCGGGCAATATCCGCATGATTTACGACCAGTGATTAGTCACTTGTTAGGATGGTATTTGAAATTAAGCTAAATGTGAATTTATACCCACTGATTACGCGTTCAGTCCATCATTTTTGGGTAATTATTTACTGGTATGTATAGGGGTTGGCTTGAAGCCGCCAGATTATTGTTCACTTATTCGCTTGCTCACGTGAACTTGTGGAAGATGTTTTTAATTGATTATTCAATGTATGTGGAAAAATATGTGCCATTAATAAAAGTGATTCCAAAAGAGTTTCAATGATTTTTTTCCTTGTTCAAAACCAAATCAGTAACACCGGTAGGTAGTAGATTTCCTAGCTACCAGTGTTGCTGATTTGGTTTTCTGTGAGTACAAAGTATGTCACGACTGTGCTTACTGCTATGAAACACGAGGAAGACGCAGAGTCCATTTTCGTGAATGTTCATTAATTTCCTAGTACTGTCTCGAAATGAGTTACTAAGTTGGCGGAAAAGTTATGTCATACTTTTCGAAACTCGAAATAATAGGTTGGAAGACGAAGTCCTGTCAGTGTTGTGACTTTATTCTGTTATATTTTCTAACTCAACATATAGTGGGAATTAGTCAACAATATACTCGTCATTGTTGGCCATTACAGCGCTCTCTCCACCTAATGGGCAGGTTGGCATTTCCCCTCTCCCAGAACTGAGGAGGCTGCGAGTAGAGTAAGTCGGCGGCCTCTCGACTGATGTCATCAAAGTTGCTGAAAGTTTTCTCGGCTAAGAAAGCCTCAAAGAGGCGGAGCAGGTAGTCGTAGGGGACTACGTCAGAGGAATACCTTCCAGGGGTTCCTCAATACAACTCAGGTGCTAGCTCCCGGTGGAGTAGCCCTATAGGAACTCATAATATGGGATAGGTCGAAGAGTACTTTGACCTCTGCAGGAACTTTAGGCTTTGAAGGCTTCCATAAAGCCAGCCGTCTGCAAAAACCTAAGAAAACACTCCCCATTGATCAGGGGTGAAAACATACAAAATGGTTTCTGATCTTCTTCAGAAGAGTTCAATAAAGTGTCGCAGGACTTTCTCTCCAACCTGATAGTTGTACCTCTCTCCACCAATACCCTTGTCATGCAAAGTACAAATGTGGGTAAGGAGAAGAGAGGCCAGCATCGCGCACGAAGTAGTGGGGTGTCTGCCATCTAATCGGATTGTCCCGTTACACTGCGTTGCCACTTCGAATGGGTAGGGTCCTAGGGTTCTTGAAATCGCTCGTGACGCCTTTTCTCTTTTAACCTCATTTGACTCATGGTCGGATAGCGTACAAAACTACAAGATGAGGCTTTTGTTTTTTTTTTCTACGAAAACTCTTTTCATCCAGGCATCATTCATTCATGGAATGGGAAGCAGATTTGACTGGACATACTGGAACATGAAGCCGACGACGTTCAAATACCTCATAGAAGCTGGTTTTTCGACAACGGCGGAGTTTTGATTGAAAAAGCTTGCGCTGTCCCACCACATTCATCAAATACAAGCCGATTTGACCATGATGCAGTTCTTTGAAGTACAGTCTAT
Source organism: Cooperia oncophora (assembly GCA_036418165.1). Lineage (NCBI taxonomy): Eukaryota > Metazoa > Nematoda > Chromadorea > Rhabditida > Trichostrongylidae > Cooperia > Cooperia oncophora. Next base: position 24,750 of record MU946616.1, read on the forward strand.
GAGAACAGCTGGGAAGCGAGCAGTAGTGGATCGCTCCTCTTCCTAGTCTTTGATGCAATTTGCAGGACGAGGAGCCTGCAACGTTTGAGGGGAAGAGTGACGCTGAGCAAACTGGAAATGGATCACTCCTCTAACCGTACCTTTATGTTGAGACTTACACCATGAGATATGCTTTCTAACGTCACCCTGAATGCTGCTTTCGAAATCTGCCGAGCTAATCTCTGGAGAGAATCACAGAGGGTTTTTCATCGCGGTGTCTTACAAGACTTGGGCAAAATGTTCAAATAATGACTAAGAAGTTCAAGTTGACTAGAACTTCCTGAGCAAATGTCACTTGATCCTCCAACCTAACACTCGTTGGGCTCACCATCGACTTTGAGGGCATCGACTTTTTCGAGTAGAAGACTTACGTTAGTGTGAGGCATGGATAAGGCTTGTCCCTCTGACTTGTCATTCAGTCTGCTTGACATCCTGTCGTAAACAATTCAATCCAGTCTATATCTCCGCAGAGTTGTCCGGAAACCTCAATACCTGAGAGGAGAAAGGGAGCTGCAAGAGCCCGGGCATGTCATTGGATGGTACTTGGTCACTGAACGAGCGGCGATCGTAATCCGGTCCAGGGAACTTTTGCAATTTGTTTTTTCCAACTGCGCGTTAAGCGTCGCCTCGGGAAGAAGCGGCGCTATTCCTATATGGGGTAGATTCTACCGTAATAAGGTAGGGATTCCGGTGTGGGGAGGGAGGGGGGGAGGGGGGCTCAGTCTTACCATAGGCTGGGTCGTCATCTATATACCTTGAGAGCTGAGAGAAGTTTCAAAACTCTTGCACATCTTGATAATAGAGAGCATCTTCTCAAAATATATGCATTCACGAAAAGAATTGCCGCGTTTACTTTGCCGGAAGCAACTGGGTATTGTTGAAGTCTAGTTGAGACAGTGATCATTTTATGGATTATTAGGGTATTCGAAAATGTTGGCGTATTACAGGGTGCAAAAGCCAGCTATATCGTCAGAGTCTCTTGCAGTCCTGAGACCGACGCCAAATACAGTGGTTATAATTCCAACACAAAACAATAACGGGGGAACGAAAATAGCGTATCAATCCACAGGTGGGCCACGGATCCGAGTTACAGCTATGCGTAGGAACTAGCACAGCACCTGTCTCTAGTTAGGATAGCCTACAGGCAACCGTTTTTTTTTCGGGACACGATCGCGGGCAAGAGAATCGTATTTGCCGCTACGCCGCGCGCGCAGGGGATGGGCGCAACGATTTTTAATTCGTGTTGACCTGTCGATCGGAGCACCGGGCTTTATGTGGACCCCGTCATCGTAGCCATTCGTGACTATTTTCGGTTCTGAATCGCCTGTTGTCGCCCAGTGTACTCGTGAAGCAGGTGCGTCCATTTGTAATGGCGGCGACGGCGGTGCGCCCACCGCGCGGTGAAGGTTACGATTCTGCATGTACCCATTTTTGTCTAAATCAGTCTGGTGCGAATCGCCGCAGAAGGCGACGTTGCGATTTCTTTAGAACGCGCGCATGCTATTCAGATTCTTATCGCTACTCCTGAAGGTGCAGAAATACATATGTGCTAATTCCAACATTAATCAACATGAAAATAAAATTACAAATAGTAAAGGAATCAGAAATATGTCAATGTTAAGATACGAGAGATAGTCACGGCTTATTGCACGCGGGGATAGAAGAACTCAGGCATCCGTCCGCCGTACTTCAGTAGCCGATTTATGTAGTGAGCGCCTTGGTCAAGTGGATGTAACACTTTATCATTAAAGAACGTCGTTATACGGGCTGCATTTGAAGCAAAGCTGAAAAAGTTCTAATAAGTGGTGAAATATCATCAGGAGGGAATGAGTATATTCACCAATGTGGCCAGTTACCGGCCACGTACGTCCCAGGTGGTCACACACTTAGAAGGATGCAAATTATGGGCTAATCTCGCCAGCCATTGTTGGCATGGCGTTTAGGGATCTCACTATAATGGATCTATGGAAATATGGCGAGGATTTTATGGATCAAGGTGTGCCTTCAATGTGGTCGTCGCCTTGTTTGGGGCGGTTTTGACATTTCTAGTTGTTCTGCCAAATAAACTTGTCGTAATCCACAGCATTTTTGGCATGAAATATATATGCGCTTCAATAAAGTTTTCCCTTACAAACAAACATGAGTATACCTTTTTTTTGACAAATAGTTCCTTACCAGAAGTTGAAAGAGCAGGAATCAGTTTTAACAAGTAAAGTACTCATTTTAGGGGCATGTGACACGGTAAATGCCTAAGACGTGTAGGACCCAAGCTGCAACTACCGACCCGGACGCCCACAGCAGTCGCTCGCCCACAAGAGTCGGACCAGTGCTGATGCTCCTACCGCTCGCTTTGGTTGCGAACAATATGAAGAGCAGGGGTATATTTAAAGCGGCGGCGGTGCTGCATGGATACATGGGTACATACATGCAGCCGTACCTATCGCAGCGGTTACCGGCACGATGCCGACGGGGCAACTTGTCCGGGAATAGCTTTCTTAGTCGTGTAGAATAAAGGATTTTTTGCAGGTTTCCCTCCGTTTCACTCCGCTTCTTCGTCATTCTCTCTTTATATGGTACCTCTGGTGGTATTTTGGACCGAGTATCAAATAATCGCATTTGATTTTCAGACGCCTCCTTTGGACAGAAGTCATGCCCGCAAGCGTTGGGGATGTGTTAGTTTCGCAGCTCAAAAATACGTGAGGAAAGCGACGCACACGCTTGCACAACAACCATGGCGCCGCACCCTTTCGTTTTACCTGCCACCTGGTGGTACGTTTGTTCCGCTGCTAATTCCCTCCATTTCAAAAGTTGAGACTGAGGTGATAAGCAGGGAGAGCTGACACCAAGAAGTGAGAACTTGTTCCGATTATGCCCCTTCTTGAGTTTATGCACGCACAAATGCAGTTTAGCAATTTCATCATTTTGAGCCCGGACGTGGGGCCTTTTGGCCTTACACAAGGCAACAGGGATCAGTGTTTTGCGCGAGTCACTTTTCCACAGTATGGAATAATGTTTCCAAAAGCCTATCACAAATGCTCTCAAAGACTCAGTCTCAAAGAATTTGTGCTGAACGTTTGAATGAGACTGTCTGGCTCCGCGCTATTCCTAATCAGGGTACATCATCATGATGTGCGAAAGTGATGTCAGAATGGAGGGCTCTCGGTACAACCCCCTTCCCAAACCTTACCAGTTTCCCCACATTTTCCCGTTCTTCACTCAAAAATTTTCCGCCAAGCGCTGTGAAAGGGAAAAAACCGCGAAAAAACAATAATCGGAAAAAGTCTTTTCCCCAGTGCGGTGGCTTTCTCTCGAAGCCACATACGACACCTCCTCCTTTCTCAACAACTACCAAATACGACCCCCTCCCTTCCCCAGCAGCCGAATACGTTGCCTGGTGCCCTGGTGCCTGGTGAGAATACAGTCATGGCGATATGAGCGCTAAGGTTTGTCACAGAGGGGGGCAATGCTATGAAAAAAAGAAACATACCTTTTACTTTCGAGAACACGCTTCATAACTGTTCAGCAGGTTCTCTGCATTCAGATCATGCTTGCTGAAGAGTTCAGCGTATCCCTGAAAATGGTAAAATTTGAAAAAACATTCGAGGTGAATCATTCCCTTGATTATATAATATTACTATTAGGTTGTCCGGAAAGTTCTCAGCGTTTTGAGTGTTTCACTTTAAACGATCGTAACTTTTTTAATACTCATCGGATTTAATCGAAATAGGCACCATTCGAATCAGCACACTTTTGCCAATGTGAACCATTCAAGAAATCCCATCGAAGAAAAAACTGGGTGGCAGAGAATGCCACGAAGTCCATGTAGGCCTTTTTTGCCTGGTCCTGATTGATGAAGTATTTTCCAGCAAGGAAGTCTGAAAAGGTGATAGTCGGTTGGTGAAAGGTCTGGAGAATATGGCGGTTGAGGTAGAACTTCAACCCCCAATTCGTTCAATTTATGGATAGTGATTTGTGAAACGTGTGGGCGGGCGTTAGAATCGGACCCTTTCTGTTGACAAGTGCTGGCTGCAGCTGACGCAATTTTCGGTACATTTCGTCGATTTCTTCACAGTAGGACTCTGCTGTGATGGTTTGGCCTGGTGACAAAAAGTTATAGTGGATCACACCAGCCGATGACCACCACACTGTGACCATAACCTTTTTTTGGTGAAGATTCGGCTTTGGAAATTGCCTCGGTGGTTCGTCGGCGTCCAACTACTGTCCGTAACGTCTCCTGTTATCATACATGATCCACTTTTCATCACAGGTGACAATTCGGTCCAAAAACGGGTCGTTTCTGTTGCGCAAAAGCAGTGAAGAGGAAACCTCGAGACGTGCCAATTTCTGCCGGTCACTCACTTGTGGGGCACCCACTTGTCGAGTTTTTTCACCTTCCCAATGCGTTCCAGACCATCTGCAACAGTGGATTTGCCAACGCCTAGCTTTTCTGCAATCTCTCGAACTGTTTGGGATGGGTCAGCCTCCAAAAAAATCCTCGTCAGATATTGCTTTAGGTCGACCGCTATGAGGTTCATCTTCAAGGCTGAAATCTCCAGAACGAAATTTGTTGAACCATTGCCGCACAGTGCTTTCTCTAGCACTATTGGGCCCCCACACCTGGTTAATTTGTTGAGCTGTCTCGATTGCGGATTGACCCAATTTTTAGTCGAAGAAAAATATCGTCCGAAGTTGCTCTTTTGACATGCTTCAAAAAGTCTTGGGAAAAGGGGGTTTATCAAGCAATGGTGAAACGGCAATTATACCATCAGATAGCAAAATTCTCTTCAGGATGTACTACTGAGACGCAAGGGAGAATGAGTTTTTAATCAGCAATGAATGTACAAAAAATAGTAACACAAAACGCTGAGAACTTTCCGGACAACCTAATAGCTTATGCTACTTCATATTTGAGGGCAAAAGAGATCCAGCTGCCACTTCGAAAGACCAGGCGCAGAAGAGGAAGAGTCATGCAGGTAGCAGTCCGACGGGGGGGTATCAGGAGGCGTGGCTGAGCCTACCAGCGGCTGCAGTTTCTACCGATAGAGGTCGGTCTAGAAAACCACCAATGGTCGAAATGATACCTGGTGTATTTTCCACGTCTCCTACCATTGCCCTCCTGGATTGCGCAGATATCACATGTATCCATAAGGGAGCAGAGTCGGCACGAGAGTAAGCAGCGACTTGCGAGATTAGCCTTTTGCCCTGTGATAATTAATATTTCTACGAAAGGGTTCTTTTTAGCGCCGGTAAACCACTCACTTTCACCTTATTCTTTGGGCAATCCATCCAATTTCCTCAACTTTATGCTCGGGCAAACATCGGCATGACAACGGATGGCACCGACGAGCACGTTGCCTCCTTCAAGCTGAAATCGTGATTGATCTGCATCCATTTATTTTGACTGTCAGCAACTGTCTCCCACTGCATTTCATGATGTGATTGATGTTTCAACGATGCTTAATATTGGGATGTGCTTTTTCCACTAGACTTAAAGTGACATGGTGCCAGATATATATATATCGATGCGGTGGCCTTGTTCAGACCCATCCCGAATCTCGGCGTTACTAGTGAACAGCTTGAAGTCCAATCTCACATGTTCCCCCCTCATGCCCCTGGAGGGCAGATAGGTGCCTTTATTCATTTGGGACGTGGGGCTACTTCGTAGGCTTGCTGATGCGACGGATTATGCCAATTTTGGGCAAAAGTTTAGTTTAATTGGCCCGCTGGCCGTTGTGTCAGGGGCCGACTGGTGTTCAAAGGGGAGTATCTCACGGAAAGCGGCATCTTAGGCATGCTCTCAATGTACAGTTACGCTGCTAATTTTCCCCTATTTTGTTCGGTATATAGGGCTATAGGACTTAAACCCGGAGATTGGCAGGTAGGCTGGCTACAATTTATTTGAACTTGGCGGCGGCTGCGCTTCTCTTAGTAAATATTTCTTTTCGGCATTGTTCTTGCTCAGCAACAGGCAGGATGGCTTTTGCCTCAAATTAAGAAACCTTACGAGGAACGCATGTCACGTAAATTTTGAATGAAGTATAGAGTCACGTTTTTTCCTTCTCCGGAAGAACCTATATGATCACAGCGATCTGAGACCGGCGTTCATAGCTTGCGACCATGAAGAAATGCAGAAATTGCAGAAGTGCGGAAAGTGCAGAAATGACGAAAAGCATTGTGTACCCTGCAGATGAGCATAAGGTTGTTAAAATTCAAATGCGAAAGGGCTGTAGTGCACTGAAAAGCGGGGGGAGGGGGGTCAGCCCTGAGCACAACGACATCATGACGACCGACTAAGGGACAACCTAGGCCCGGCATTGTCCCCTAAACCACTTCGGTTGGTGTTGCCTGCCCAGTTTTCTGAATTCAGAATGCTACCATGGCCTTTGCGATCCCGCAACAGGTTACTTTATACATTTTAGAAGTTCCCTGTCATGATTGATCGCACTTTGAAGGCAAGTGACACGACAAATTCCTTAAGACGTGCAGGATTAATACGCCAACGAGGACAGAATTTGGCACCTTGAGCGGGAGTGACGCCCCCTGCGAGAATACCCTTACAGCGCCCTATCAAGCTTAACACCCGACCAAGATGCCAACCGCGCCCTCCCGCCCACAAACGTCCGACCGATTCTGATGCTCAGCTGCCAACGAGGAACTCGTCCGAAATTACTTTCTGAGCCTTTTGGTACAAAGGCTTTCTTCGCAGATTTTTGTCGTTCCACTTAGTTCTCACGCCGTGTTCCCACTATATGGCACGCCTGCTACCATTTCAGACCAAGTACCGAATAATCGTGCCCTTATGCCTTCAAAATACGCGACCCATACGATGATTGAGACAATCTTAAGATAGTAGAGATGATGCGCCATATAGATTCTCTATCTATAGCGAATGCTTGATATTCAGTTGTTATTTGTTCAGCCATTCAGAACTGAGCACACTTTCTCAACAAGTAAGCACAGACCATTTTGAGCCCACCGTTTGCGCTTTGAAGAGGAGCACTGTGCGGTTGTTCGAAGAGCACATCGACCTGAGGAACCCATTTTTGAGGCGTATATATGTGGTTTCATAGTCATCGGCTTGCCATTGTAAGCCCAGACGATACGGTAATCGGACAGCGAGTTAAGTGTATCGAGCACGGCCTCGAATTTCTCCTTCGGAACACTTCGCCACTGGATTACCGTACCTGAATGCATTAATTCCTAATTTGAGTAGTTGGTACACGAACGATGTTGCACTTGTGGAAAACAAAACTTGAAACGATCAGGGTCACGCATTTTTCAAGGGTTCCTGCTCAAAATGATCAAGAGTGCATAAAATTATTACTATGAAAATTGAGTCGAAGTTAACAGAGTCGTTGTCGGGACAGAATGGTGAAGAGCGGGCACTCAGAACGCCGCTACACCTCGACACTCGAATTTAACTTTGTAAGGCTCCGTGAAGAGCATAAGACCGTGGAACATAATAAAAAAAAACTGAATGAAAACACTCAGACAGAAGAACAGAGCACCCAGGTAGCTCTGTTTCCTTTCATCTTCCTTGAGTTGAAAACATAAAAACCTTAGCTGAACATCTGTAAGCTACCTAGTCGACTGCACAAGCTGAACAGCACTGAAAACCGCCCTTTTACCTCTAATAGAAGACGAATGGGGGCTTGTTTGAAAGGGGCTCGAATAACTTCAAAGACTTCACTTTTTAGCTATTTTTTTTGCTACGCCTTTACTCTGTCAACTCGGAGAAGCAAACTCACCAAAAGCAACAAGAATGGTGCCTTTTGATTTTGGGTCAGAGACAAACTCTAGAAGTTCGCCAGTCAGTGGTTTCGCTGTTGGACAATATGCACCATAATCGAAGAGCTGTAATTGGCTGTAGTAAAGGCGCAAGGAATCTGAACGTTCATTTCTACCTCTCCTCATTTCTTTTTCTTTTCGTCATTCAATTTTTTGTTTTATTTCTAGAGAATGCTGTGTAAAAACAGGGTAAAAGATTAAAAACCACATTGAGGGTCTTGCTAGGTCTGTTTCCCACTCAAAGTCTTGAGCGGCACAGAATCCGCACCTCCCAGTTGTGGTAAGCATTCAATGGATGGAACTGAGTAGCGGATGACGAGTGAAATGGGGTACATGTATCCGCAGTGGACGGGTCATGCCCCAGGGTAGGTAATTGCGATATGAAAAGTTCGTACTTCATTCCGAAGCAACCTATAGATAGGAAGAGATGGATTAGGGTGACCAACAGTTATACAGATGAATCGAGAGAGATACATCGACAATGGGCTTAGTAAGCGCTAAGATGGATTGGGTTTATAGGTATGGTGCGCGGCTCTTCGCTACGATTGTCGCTTCCCCACATTTCCTTCTGCGGTATGCCCCACCAATAGGG
>MU946619.1:0-11644 GCA_036418165.1 Cooperia oncophora
AGAATTCCCGTAAGCCCTCAGTCGCCTATGATTCGAACGACAGACGGCTTTTCTTGTGGAAGAGCTGTATTGCTTCGAAGGAGATGAGATGGCAGGAGAGGAGAGGTAACTTCGATGTTGTCCTTTGTTCGCATCAAAGTCATACGAAAACAAGTACTTTCAAATACATATTTCTGGAAATTAAAAGGTTTTCAGCAACTCGTTGGGTGTGTAACTGAATGCTTTTTCACACAGGGTACACCATACCGATGAGAAGTAATGAATCCTCCCAAAGGGAGACGTCCAATAATCTAGATCATAGAATGTTGTTGGTGACGGATGATGGGGCGTGTCAGTGCGACTTTGTTTGGCGCGCCGCCAGATCGTTCTTCGTCAGCTTAAGCGGCAACAATTAGTGGAAAACGAATAGTATTGATAAGAACGATATCATATGGCCTTGCCGCTCGCTCAGCAAAAAAGCGAGCGATGAGCGCCAAACCAACCCCTCCTTGACGCGCCCCATCATACATAGCGAACAAGAGTAGATGTAAGCGCAGCTGTAATAGTGGTCCGCTATTAAGAGTTGATGAGATAACGTGCCGCTACTCTAGTGACGAGGAAACCTGTACTATCAGTTTCAGTGACGTCCAGGGACGTGGGAACTTTTGCTGAATACGTTGGCTCCCCAAGTCTTACCTTTTGAGGACCATTCACCTTACCAAACGATCCTAGAAATTGCCGCGGACTTGTGCGGAGGAGCACTCTACGTAGAGGACAACAAGTGGACATAGTGCACTTGGAACGAGAGAAATTATGGAGCAGTAAAAGAATTGTCCAATGAATTGAGGGGGCAAGGCAAAGAGGGGCGCGGTTTGGGATGGTGGGAGCACGAAATCGTACTAAGCGAAGCTCGGACAGGTAGCCTTGTAAGGACCTCCAAACCCTTGCCGAACAGGCTCATTTGTATCATGCCGTAGCTCCACGAAAGTTTACAGCTTTCACCAAAAAATATTAATTAATAGGAACTAGCAAAAGCGGAAAATGCAACTCTCGAGACGAACAGCGCTCAAAGAGGTAGCTCAGTTCCGACCGGTGTGTTTTTTTGGCATGAAAGAAGCTTGATTGGGTAACAGGATAACGAACGTATGTTGATCAGCAATTGTTTTCGCGGGGAGGCATGAGGTAAAACAATGCATCTCAACGCTCTACTCAAGATAGTGTGATATGCTGCCTCCCGCTGAAGAAGGACGCCAGCGAGTGAACACCACAATTCGAAGAAATAGCGGCAACTACTATCGCAGATTGGCTGGCAATTATTAGGCAGAACTGGCGAACCGGGTTGGCGCACTCCTAATCGGTTTGTTCATAGCGGAGCGCCGAGGACAAGCGAAAAGTATATGCTCATGGCTAACTAATATGGGAACGACTACGTCATCAGCACGCGCTTCATGATGAGGTTTTCTTTACGAGCAAAGGTAAATTAGGATCCACTGGGCTAGGATCAGTGACTATTTTAGGTAAACGGTATTAGCATGGCCGTGGACTACACCACGTCAGGTCTGCTTTTCTGGGACCAAATGTATTGAGAATCACCGCTGATCAGAAGATTTGAAGGATGCCCCAGCGCATTCCACTTACCATCTGAAGAGAAACCGAAATGAGATTTTTGAATATGAGTCGATGTAAAAGTTACAGCGCTTCAACCTTTACAGCTGAGCCTGGACTTTATTTATCGGCCCCTTAGGAAAGGAAGAGCTGGTTGGCTCTGGCTGAAGGCTGTTCTAAGTTTGATCCCCGAACTGCTCAGGCAGTAAGTAGCGCTACGGCAATAAGTACCTGGGTAGACGCATTTGAAGTACTGCCAGCATAACGTCATATCAATAGCTTTATGGCACTTGAGATCACTTGTCCCACCATCCACATATGTACCAGTCGCTTTCACCCCAAGTGCGATGTTCTTGTTCAGAGGACACCTTGGATGATAAGCCCTCACTGAACCTGATGCTTCAAGTTCTTTGGCGCAGGCGTACGCTAGGCACATTAGGGATAATAAGCGGATACTAAGATTCGTGTTAAAGGGGTCTAAATATAGCCGAGGATAGAATTCTAGCCAAATCTTTTGCCAGAGAATCAAAGTCTTGTTGAGTTCCAAAGAGTGGGGCGTTAAAGGACGAACAATTACAAATTTTCTCAATTTCCGCTAGTTTGGAGACGCCGCTCGACAGGGCGGGGTGTTGTGTCGTTGGGCGGAGAAATCTCCCTCTCTCCAGAACTGAGCAGTGCGTTTTCGTAGGTTGTGAAGGGGAGGAGAAGGGGAATAAAAGGTATTAAACAGGTGCTTACATCACGACGTAATTGAAGGTTGCAGCACTCTAGGAATAGTAGACATAGAAATATTACTCAGTCAAATTACAATATTTTTGTCAAAATGATATGCAATAAATAATAAAACAGGTAATTATCCTAGCAAAGATTGAGCATTTATGGGCAAAATGCTTGGTTCACACGGAATAAGGGCCCAGATACGACGGTATTATTAAATACCGCTAACAATAAGATGATATCTGTAGCTGACTGTCCTTATTCTGAACCTAGGGAAGCTGGCTCTAATTTTTGTTGAGTCAGTTTTCTTCAACGCTCCTTTATAAAACGGGAAGCATATGGGTGAGAAAATGAAGAAGCAGGAAAATCAAAAGAATCGGTGATAAAAAGGCCCCAAAACGCCAAAACCGGGCCGCTCAAAAAAGTGGGCGGGATTTCGAGGGCGGGGTTTTGGGTGGGCAATGAACACGTTGATAAAACCAAGGAAGTGGAAAACAAATGAACACAACAAACAACAACAACAAGAACAAAGAACAAAATCAGCTAAAAAGCTTGAAAAAATCAAAGAATGATCAAAAATTCAGTCAGTAGAATACCATTTGGGCGGAGTTTTCCCCTGATTCGTGTCGTGTTTTGGTGGGATTATACGAATGTAGAGTAAAAATGCAACAAAATACTTCGCAAAAAAGTTATGCAAAATAAAAACACCAGAATCAGTATAGTAAAAGGGTGGCACTATGGGGGCATGGCACGGTCGCCCTGATCTATGAGGACATGACAGAGCTCTTTGACCCGGAGATTGGCTAAAAACGATTAGAGGTCAACATGGCGAAGATTTACTTGGTTTGTTCCAACTCCGGTAATGAGCAAATACAATCAAAGGAATAGGAAAAGAAATGAAATAGCTATGAAGAACTATCCTCAAGAAAATTAATTAAAGCAGAGTCGAAATCCAATTCGCAGACCAGGTGCAACAGATCGATTACTAACACTTTTCTGATGAGTGAAAAAGTGTTTACCGTAGTCCTTTGTGCCATTTCACTTCGTTACGGAACAGGAAAAAGTAAGCAGTTTGAGGTTGGAGAGGGACCTGGGAACGCGCTTGCCGGGCCTTGAAGACCCGCCACTGGGAATGTGGAGATGGCATTCGACGGGGTTTTCCTTCGGCATCAGGCGACCAAGTTGAGGTGGTGCTCGCCACAGCTGTATTTAATATGATCGCAATCAGTCGGGACTGTGTCAGGGGGGTTAGGATGAGCCCCCTCCGGCTCTTATTACTACAATGATGGTGGTGACTAACTTAGAAGCAAAACAACTAATGCTGAAAACGCCAGCTCATTCCATGGCTCTTGACACCCCCCCCCTCCCCGACTGACAAAGCGCATACTCAGATTGTAATGGAGTGGCTATCATAAAAAACCAGACCAATCATTAAGGACTCACCTCCATCACCTTTGCTATTGCGACCTCCTATAGCATCGCTGCTGTCTCATCAACTGCCGCTAGGGGGGGGGCGGGCAATGTATTAGTATTTTCAATAAAATATTACACTACCCATTTAACAGATGAAGGAAAATCAGAAAATAACCTTTGAGAGCCTTAAAAGTGCTCCTCGAGTTGCACATCGTATGCACAAGGGTTCAAAAACATGAAAGCAGTATGCTAGTCGATCTAGTCGTTACGGAGAAAAATGTGAATGCACGCCCCGCCCCCCCCCTCCTACAAGGTTTTCCCTCCCTCCTGCTGTTGATCGTGACCAAAGGACGAGCATAAGACGGCCAACTGAAATGAACTATGCAAAAGGCGATGATGCTCTGAAAAGCCCTTAGAGAGATCAGAAAATGAAGGACGAGGGAGTATCATGCCATTCTGACGACAACATGGGCGACGTAGGCCAGCATCAGCCTTTTGGGCATCCATGGGCCCAACCCCTGAGCTTCTTGCGCGTCGCTTGTCACTTCTCATTTTTTGAAATTAGTGCAACCTGCAATCGTACCAGGTCATTTAAGAAGTTCTAGCTCAGATAATCGTTAACCGTGCGTTTAGGTTATTCTTGAGTGGCTCCTAGACCATCAAAGGCTTGGCAACTTCATAGGCAAGTTCTAAAAAATAAATAAAAAGAAATTACTGAAATACTTGAGAAATATGAGCTAAGATGCTCCATGGAGCAGAGAGATGGCGTCAGAAGTCAGTTTGTGAGTGGCAAACAGTGGTGTTGAGAATGCGGCGCCATCAGAATGGCCAACCAGGGAATAATTTTCACAACGGCGATACTCATTTTGATCTGAAATACTCATTTGCTCACGGAATGTACACGATAACTCTGGAAGAGTCCAGAAATCTTAGGCGAAAAGCAACGGAGAAACACTGGCCATCAAGGAGTCCAGATGTTGGAATTGGCGACTTGTAGCAAAGCACAAAATGCGGAGGATGTAAATGTAAATTATGCCACTTTAGTGGTATCGCTGGTGGCACTATCAGTCAACGCAGTGAGGTGGAGAATGGCATCTCATGCCCCTTCCCAGGTGAATTCACAAGAAGCCAACATTTCAATGTTCATATTAACCAGAAGAAATGTGCTCAAGCAGAAATACCGAAGTCGGGGGTGAAAAAAGTAGAAATCCTGCAGATTTTTACGAATTAAAACTTTCAGTAAGTTGACTTTGCTAAGAAAAGGAGAGGAAGGGGATACTTCAATTTGGAGAGGAAGCTTAAAAGGATGAACCGGCGCAAATCCGCTTATAAGAAGATGGGAGACTGGGCAGTTCGTTGGCAACTCTTGTCAACACGCCGGAGGCGTGAAGGCAATTTTGTAAAAGCCTGCGAACTTCGTGTGAAGCTGCAAAATGGTATCAGCTTCCTTTTTTCTGCCGAACACTACGTAAATTGCCATTGGGAAGAGTTCTCAGGGAAAGTACACTCCTTATCCCTAAATTGGAATGGGCGTGGCATTTGGACGTGGCATAGATGGGTACTCGTGAGATATTTCAACTAGTAGGGACAACTGTCATCTTGTCCGGTGTTGCAAATACACACACAGAATTGTCATTACAATGAAAATTGTTATCAACTTAAGGAGCAGGTCCCACCGCGAGAGTGAGTGTGAGAGGTACGCAGGCCACGCTACCGGCATCCCCGGCGATTTCGTTGGAATCCCCAAAAACGGAACAGCGTGCCTAACTGTTGGAGAAAATGCCACAAAATTAAGGACCCCGTGACCGCTCGAAATCCGCGCTCTCTGGTACGACCCATCCCATTCTTCAGATCCTTTACCAACCTATTCCCTGAACATTTCTAAAACATTTTTAACTCCTCTAGTGGCAGGTTTTATTTTTGGGCGATCATTTTTCTGCCCAAACGGGTAAAGACTAGATTTACACTTTCCCCGAAAATTCTTTTCAAGAATTGAAATTCCTCCCCTTTTCACTGCGCCGAGAAACTACCGTCGAGCGGCCTGAGGAAGAGGGGGACCACAGCACAGAAAAAGTCCCAGCAGTCAGAAGTCACAACACCGAAAATATTTTCCTAGCGAGCAATCACGATACCTCAGCCCCCTCCCTGCAGCGACCAAATGCGACCCCTTCGGGATCGGAACCATCAAAGAACAGTTTAATCGCCAGTTGTACGGCAGTTTTTATGAGAGTAGAGGACGCTGGAAGAGGTCAAAGAACCGGTTGCAACATTCCGTGGTCCATATCTGGACTCCTCAAAAAAGCGAAGATTCTCCGGAAAGTGAACCTGTTCACCCTTAATTGCCAAAAATCAGAAAATTCAATGGGTTTCAACGCCCCCCTAGTCAAACTGCCTAAAATCAACCCGAATGAGGGAATAGCAGTTGGACAGTAGTTCTGCAGCGCTTGCAGCTAAAGGGGGGGGAGGTTCCTTGCAGCTGGGAATTTCTATCAAAGCCAGACGCGATTTCCACAGACCAATACGATCCCCTCTGCAGCGACCAGACACGACTCCTGAAAGGGTTTTTCCAATGATATTGCACCACGGCACAGGGATGGGAGAAATGACGGTGTTAGACAATACCCCTCCCCATTTAGAGTTCCCTCTCCGATACGACCCCCCCCCCTCTCCGGTCCTGTCTACAATTTTTCTAAAATTTCTCAACTTCCTATTGGGGATGGAGGTGGCCACCAAACAACTACTACTTTCAGCAGTTGACAATGTTGGTTGCATAGGGTTTGGCTGCCAACTAATGGTAAGGGGGAGAGCACCGAGTAGAGTCAACAACTATAAAAAATTCTCTCGTGGCTCGCAAAAGTTTCTGACAAAACACTTCACGAGCTTCCCCTTCCCCACCCCCCAGCGACAAAGTACGGCTCCCAAAGGGGTCTTTCCAACGATGTTGTTTCCTGTTTGCGAGACCGGCGGGGACTCTGGTCGTGTGTGTTCGCGTCTGCGCTCTGATCATCTGCGCATGATAAGCCTCACATAGAAAGAGGAAGTAGTAATTCAATAAAGCGAAGTCTGAGTGAAAGGGTCGGGTGGTTTGTTCCGCCCCTACTCAGACGAAGCATTGTATTTTCTCACTCCCTTGAGGCTTCGCGGGTAGGAAAGGAATAAGGTAAAGTATTGAAGGTTGGCTTTCTTCCTTTTTGATGGAAGAAAAGTCTGAAGCGGTCTACTTCCCTCTTAACGGTCTCGAAGACCGTATTGTGCAGCCCTGAGGGTTTCCGATCCTTCCAGGCTTCAAAGAAGGCAAACGCGCAGACAGGTAGGCCAGTGAAGTTGGGTTCTCACCCTCGCTTGTAGTTGAAAAAAAATTTTTACCACCAACACAATGCCGAGGTCCATTGGAAAGCCGTACACAGAGTCCTGGACAACGCTTGTATCAAGTGAAAGGGCTGGGTGGTTTGTTCCGCCTCTACTCAGACGAACCATTGTATCTCCTCCCTCCATCTCCCTGTATCTCCTCCCTCCATTAATTTGGGGTTTTTGGTCGAGTCCATACGACACCCGCCCCCCCCCCCTTTTTCAGGAGGGCTGGTACGACCCCTGGTTCCCTCCCATCGTCGCTCTCAAGCGGGGGAGAGGCGGAGGTAAATAAGGTAAATAGCACATGTGAAAAAGAAAAAACCTCGAGGAAAGGGAAGAGTACGGCTCTACCATTTATTGGGCTTTTCCCAATTTTCCTACCACTTTTTTTCGGAGTTTCTCAAAAACTTTCCCAACTTCCCTTCTTCTTACCCAAAAAATTTGCTGTCGGGCGGGAGGGGGGTAGGGCACATCATTGATTTGGGATTTTAGTCAAGTCTGAACGTCCTCCCCTTTTTTTGGGGTTGGTACGACCCAACCCCCCCCCCCTCTCCTCGCGGCCCTGTGTTACTCCTCATCGAATGGAGCCGTCGAAACAGGGGGGGGGGAAGTTTTAGCACACATGAAACAGGAAAACCGCAAAAAGTCAGCAACCTCTCTCACAAGCCAGAATGGAATTACGACCTCCCTCTCAACAACGAACAAATTCGACCCCACCCTATGGGTTGTTCCCAACAACGATGTGCCTGACTATGTACTCTAACCCTTAACGGCTGCGACTGCACCTTTGGAAACCAAATAGCAATTTCGAATGTTAGATGCTCAATTTTGCTGAATCGCAGCTTTCCTCAGAGTGTCAAGAATCGAAAATGCTCAAAAACAATCCTAATTAATCGCAGATACCGCATATCGCGAGTTTAATTACTTGGTAAATGTGCCATACTGTAAACAAGAACGAGTATATAAAAGTAGAATTCGTAGCTGAATCGTGGTAAATAAAGAAGCTGCTGTCAATCTGACACTCAAATATTTTCCGTCATTACGTGGATGGTAAAATGCTAGCACACGGAGCCATTCGGCTAGGAGGGGGGGGGGCGTTCCTGCACTTTTGCTAGTTCCTTTAGCTAGAACATTTTAGTTTGCGGGTAACATTTGGGTGAGACCTGTGAGCTCTTGTGAAGTTGCGAAGCGGTGAGCCACTTTGGTTAGAGGAACTTGCAGGTCCCCGCTAGGAGCTTGCAAAAGGTTCGCTTGGTACGACTGGCTGCCTCCACTGAGCCAATCTGCCCCGAAATTTTATCACTTGGTCATAGCCTCCAAAGGATGGAAGGAAAAGAGAAAAGAGAAGAGATGAGAGAAGCGGCATGAGGGTCCGCTCAAAAGGCGAGCGGCCCGGGGACAAATCTCGGATCAGCTCCCAGACAGCCAAACAAGCCTACTAGACTCCGTGGACAGTAAATTGGCACAAGATTCGTCTGGGAGGACAACAATACTGATTTTTACATCGGCTGGCAGTCATCGCCTAGGCAACATAGCATTTAATACGCCCTATGACTCCAAATGGAAGTAGAATGCGTGCCTCCCAGGAAGGATCAGGGCGCAGTTCGGCGACGGGGGGCATTTTGCACTTTTGCTACTTCCCATCGACGTGTCGACCCATCTAGACAGCCTCTTCTCGAGTTGACAGGTTTTACCATGATGGCTTGACGAGCTTGCTCCAGCTTCACAAGAGTTCACAGGTTTCACCAGAGAGACTTGTAAACCGGAACTAGTGAAGCAGCGAAAGTGCAAAATGCCCCCCTCGCCGAACTGGGCCAAGGTCGGCTTTCGAGGAAGGCTTTATCCACCCTATCCTCTGAATTTCGAAGATGGCACCCTCACGCAGAAACCCTCGGATGGCTTCGTGGGCGAGCCACAAATCCCGGTCCAATCCAATTCATGACTGCTGTTAAAGCGATGTTGAAATAAAGTTGACATAGCTCTTAGAAGAGTCATCAGAAACGTGAGGGTAGAAGGAGTATTAACTGGATTATGCGGGATCATAGTGAGGCGCCGCCCCCGATGGACTGACTTCTCCAGCTCTGAGCTCTGAATGAGTGGGATTAGGTGCACCGGAATTCTCAAGCACGGACAGAACCCTAACCCTACCCTTTTGGGAGCGAACGAACACCTTATTAGCGCTCATTTGAGCCACTAACTTGATGCTCAAAGAGAGCACAGATGACAGATAATATTTCGAAATTTGATGTCTAATGAGCAAGATTTGACTCGGATTAACCTTGAGCAGGTGCGATTTTCGCACCAGAACGTTCTCGTTCGAAGGCAACATGAGTAATTTTTATATGCAATAGTTATGACTATAACCCATGCCAATCACATCGAGACGCCTCACCCAGGCCGCCATCGCGTTGTAATAATTTCGTGGGATTACGAACACCATATTCCATCCTCGAATACGACCCCCCTACCCATGCCACTTACCACATTCCTAGACTTTCCCAGCTCCGTTCCATCTTCCACTATTTTTTCCCGAAAAATTTTCAATTTCTCCCCGAAATTTTGCTGTCGAGCGGGGGGAGGGGTATCAGGACTTGAATAACCATTTTCAAATCATCCAGGAAATATAGTTGTATAGATCTTAAACAGACCCCCCCCCCTCCTTATTGTCGAGTTCCGTTGAAACAAGAAAACAGTCTATCGAAAGGTTTTGTTCTCGGACCGAATACGACCCCCCTAACGTCACAGTCACAAATACGCACCCCCCGTGTGAATCAGTTAAGTAGATTTAAATCAGATGTTAGTAAACGCAATAGAGAGATGGCTTTTCGGCGTAGTTGAGTTCCGCACGGATGGCGCGGCAGGTTTGTGAATGTACACGAGGCTTACGAAATTTGGGCTCTATGTCTTCGGAACAATGGAGGCAATGCTCTGCGAAGCAACCTACTGTCAACAAGCAAAGGTTCAAATCCAGGCAATAACCTGCATAAATCAGAAAAATGCCAATCTTTACCAGGCCGAGGGGACAACCAATCAACAAATCTGCTCATGCCGTTCTGTTCAAGTTCTGCAAAAAAAAACTCCGGAAAAGTGGTAAGAAGTGAGGATGATTTAGGATTATGGTGTGTAGGATGCTGGGGTGAGGTTGGCTACCAGAAAGAGGAAATATTGGGTTGTCCATTTCCCTGGAACTTACTCCAGTGAAGTTGTCCTGTTTCCCCTGATAAATCTGGCCATATATACTCCTCTTCATTACGGACTGTCGGGGCGGGTCAGTGCGGCTGCGTTTTCCGCGGTTCCAAAGTCTTTCTGCACCAGTTGTTGAAGCGATCAAATGACATAACAGCATTATATCCTTCGTATTACTCGTTTTCTACCACTTTTTGTCGCATACGCGCTTCAAAGAAAAGGCTGAGAACGGCTTCAAACAGTGTGCGCACTCCTTCTGGCCGATACGCCCCGACAGTCCGTAATGATGAGGAGTATACTTGAACATATCGACCCTTAATAACCTTTTGCTAAGGTTCTGGCGTCTTTCATATTAGCGAAGCTGTTACTTAAAAGCACCTGTTCGTTCAGGGTGCAGAAACCAGAGAATGTACTTTATTTTGACGAACTCAAAAGGCGTATGTTCTTCGAGGCTCAAACATGCGTGGTATTGACTCCAACCTTCCGCGACGAGGGCGATGCCCCGCCCATCACCCCATACCACACCCAACATTTGTTTCTAAGATTAGGAATTTCTTCTTATGGTACAGTTATTCCATTAATAGCTCTTCCATTCTGAATGGTGAAAGTGAAATGAGAAGGAACGAAAGCTGGTATCGCTATGATTTTTCGTTTTCAATTGGGGGTTAGATGATAGCTGCATATTGACAATTTAGCAGCGATCTTAGGACAATTGTAACTGTTAGGATTATGATTTGGGCGAGTTCAAGTGGAAAGTACAGCGCAAAGAACCTGAGGAGTACCATTGAGTGTTCAGCAGTACACAAGCCTACTAGTCTCAAAGTCCAAAGTGCCAAAATTCTATCCCTCCACCGTAGAGGGAGTCGGAGGTGAATGACATAGAAGGTAGAGTCGTTTTCTGCAAACGTTTAGGCCAGCGGGCTGGGTTTGGCCCCAACTGATGAAGCAGGCAAGCGACATGGGCGCGAGTTGCGCCAAATCCTAGCCCCTGGCCTCAGCGTCTGCAGAGAAAACGACTGGAATAAGAGCGGTGTTCCAATCTCGAAGCTCCCGACCCGATAGTCTATAGAACTTGAGCATTTTGATTCTGGTCTCCTTGTGACCATCCGATTGTGGAGCCCTCAAAATCGTCTTCACACCTCAATCTTGAGACAGAACTCGAAGTCCGGCACGCATGACCCTCCAGAGATCGTGGAAGGAACCAAAAGATCAGAGTTGAATTGAGGCGAAGCAACTGCTGGTAGGAACGGCCCTCGACGAACCCATTACTCGCTGCTTTTTTTTCTAAAGAAGTCCCGATCACTACCTCGAGAAGCCTTCCCATTCCTCGAGATAAAAGCTGTGAAGAACGTCATTATAATGGTAATATGATGTGTGTGTGCATGAGTATTTG
>MU946620.1:0-10226 GCA_036418165.1 Cooperia oncophora
ATACAATTTTGCGCAGCAAAACTGGTGTAAGGCTGTCATTCTGAGCACATGATCTTTTCCACACAGACCCATACAGGGGGAAGATACCCAAGATCTTCCTCTATAAGCAGGAGCCGGCTGCCGCCATTCACCTTCATGTACACCAAAATATGAAGTCATCTCCAGTCGCGGCCTGAGTGGAGAACGCCTTTGGAATTCACGTGGCCTCCAAACAGCTGCGGAACTTCTTGAATGGAATCACCCATGGATAGCTACCTGGAGACCAGTACTCTTGATCTGCAAGACCTCAAACATCGAGCAGCTCCGGCAACGTCGCTACGGTCCAGGACATCATCTTCACCCCATTCACCAAGGCGCGGGTTGATGGTGTGGACCGGCCGTACCTGGAATGGATGAACCGATATTTTCTTCGTGGGCCCCAGACTGAGGGTGTGCGCTGGTGGCTACATCGAGCAACTCGAGGAGAATATCCCATCTTCATGTCGTCGCCCGTACCTTCTTGGAAACTTTGTACTGCTACAGGATTGGGTGACAACACATTTAATCGAAGGGCGTTGGAAAAACTTTCGCCTACTTGGAATGGAAGAACGTTGAGTACCTGGAAAAGATGGAGTATTTAAGCGGGGGTCCTGAACTAAACTCCCTAAATTACTGTTACTAATTACTCGGTTCGGGCGGAGCTCAACAGGGTGGTCTACAGTGGCGGAGAAATCAACGATCTCAACTCCGGTACCCACTCACTTTCGCGCGGCCGAATCTCTCGATGGCGCTCCTCCAGAAGGCTGTGGCGGAGTATCATTATAGTATTTAATGTGCTCTTTAATATGGTAGTAAAATGTCCGATAGAATTTAATAAAGTGTAACTTATAGCGCCTTGAAAGTCATGGAGGCAAAATGACTTTTTTGGCCCCCCCTGTACATTGCCATTGTTCATCTCAGACTCTTCCCTTCAACCTCGACGATCAGTTGCTCAGTTGGTTCCGAGTCCTGCACTTCATTCTACTCAAGGAAGGGAATTTTGAGTTACTGGTCGGCAGGAGAAAGGAATTGGGAGCTCTGACCGGTTAACTCCAGAACAGTTGCAGAACCCTACTGCCAGGAGCTTGATAGCGTCGCCAGCAATCTGAAAAAATACTGTAATATGGCAATTTGCCTTCCAGCACCACAAAGGGGTGCCTCCTATAAAAAACTCTGCTGTTATTTACTAACATTTTATTGTAAGTTATTCACTGCTTTCATTCTTGCTATAATCTGTTATTTTCTTCTTTGCCACCCCTACACACCACAATAGGTGGGCCATAGTGGAGTTGAAAGAAATAGTTGTTGATATATGGAGCCGCTCCAAGGCCTTCGTGACTTGTAGTCCCATAGAGTCACTAATCTTCACTGCCGGGTTTTCTGCGCCTTTCCCGCGACTCATTCTTTTTTTTATGATTTCTTCGAATCCATTTCACTATTTTTTATTTGCTTGCCGTTTATTTCTCAAAATGCGCCGGATATTGTGCACGGCCGTCGATGGAGACACTAAAAAAAAGCAGCAAGTAGGCACAGTGAGAAATGAAGAGGAGTATCCATTCAATTACAGCCTAGCGTGCCACAAGACTATATCCTTGTCTCTGCTCACTTCAGCTGGGGCTTTTCAAGAGAGGATCGTTTGGCTCGGCGCCAGCCAGCTTTCCACCAGTCGTGCCGCGAGTGAACTTACCACGATGGCAGAAACGAACTTCCGCGGCACCGTTTCCATTACCAGTCCCCCTGTGAACATCCCATCCGCACGATCACTAAAAGAAATTTTGGAAATGAATAACCTATACCAAATACCTTTCATAAGTTTTTTTGTACTTTGTTAGGTCTTAGCGCATTTGCTTCATGAAGACAATCGTGAAGTGACTAATTGTTTACCATTTGATAGTATTTTGATCAAGATTCTAATGAGATGATTTCAATGATCGGATGTAGTCAGCACAACAGCAGCGCAATGTTTTCACCGATTAGCCCCATAGAGCAGCTGCCACGGTCGTCCAGACGTATAAAAGAGGCGGACAACAGGTCGAAGGACCAGTACCATTGCAGCAGTTTTTCATCTCATAATGTTGTATCACTGATTTCGCTGAGTCATCTCTCTTGAAGCGATGTGAGCAGTACTCCAATTGTCTGCTTCGGTTTGAACTTGCGCTTCTTTGGAAACTTTCGATCCATTACTGTTTATTTCAAAGCCGCTGCAGAGTTGTAGAGTTTACCGCGTCATGAATGGGAGAAGGTAGTGTGGTGGCAACCGGTACAGCTTACCCCATTACAAGAGTCGAATCCGTTACTACCTTCCAGTCCAACCATTGCTTCCATCTCTCCGGGAGACTGCGTCCCTAAAGAAAAAAAAAAACACCTGGCTTCTGCGTTTGCTGGCCTTTTAAAGCGAATCGCAGTCATATGCCACTGCGACTCGAGTGGTAACAGAATGCGTGGCGCATCTCGAAACGGATCTGATCATGCTGGAGCTTCAACCATCACAGTGAGCGGTCCTGAATTAGGATGGTTCAGTGGCAAGAAGCGTGGCAGTTATTAGGAAGGTCACTCGGTCGAATTACGCTTGGGTCCAGTACTTCGTTGAAGAGTTTTCTTACCACGTTTACATTAAGATATTGCCAACTAGGGCGTCGGTTCAGCAGGGTAAGGTTGGCAAAATGAGCCATCACGATTTTCTAGTCCATTTGAAGTGCATGGCGCGACCGATGAAGGTTGACGAATGCCATCAATTTTAATTTTTTCGTTTGTCGCCAGGAGTCCGCTTTTTCTGTGCATTTTGTTGCTCGTGATATTTACCTCCTATTACCAAAAGCGTTCAAAATATTCTAGTCTATATTCGAGCAGAGTTCTCAGTGGAGCAAAAGGTCACGGTAAGCAACAGCCAAAATAATATTTCTTAAAGGGGTTACAAACCCATATCATTTCTGAAACCCACGCTGCTCATTTCCCATTGGTTTTCCACACTTGGGCTACGAGTTTTGCAGTTAGTATTCCGGTCAAGCGCTATTCGGACTTCTGGGAACCATGGAAGGCTAGTGCCGTACGATCAGTTCTCAAGTTGTAGGAAGGACGGGGGCCGAGACTGAGGCTATTTTGAATCCGCACTTGATCGCTGGTCTCGGACGATGCGCCAATGACTGATGGCCGATCGAGAAGGAAATGTGTCTTGATCTTTCTTCTCACTTGAAAGATTAGGTCAAAGAGAAGACCGCTACTGGGTTCGGTTTCGATTCCAGCCCCTTGACGGGCACGTTTGCTGGAAGTTGGAATGCTCCCTTCAGAAATGACATCTATCGCTTCACTAGGTGAAGCACTTCACAAGACTGCGAGCTTTATTGGTGACCTAGAGCAGCTTTTGGCACACTCTAGAGAGGAGTTCCTGCCTTCGCGGAGCCTCACCTGCCACGTCGAGGCTTCCTTGAACCAAATCCAGAAAGTGTACCTCTCACGCAAGTAGCCTTGTATTGTTGGTCGTATTTACCGCTTTTCCATTTCTGGAGTCGAGATTCCGCCATTCCAAGGAGTGAGGGCGGCGAGCCGAACGGATTTCAAGCGTGACCTTATGGCCACACTCAAGAATGTCCCCTAACGAGGCTGTCACATGATGTACTTTCTTCTCTCTTTGTATTCTGGGTACTGGGTACGCGATGAATGTTCAAGTAGTGAACGGATAAACCTTGCAGCGTTGATCAGTGTTTTTGTGGATAAGCCATACGTGCCACTTCCATTCAGTATCGTGGCGGCATTTGATTGGTCCGTACATTGACTAGCAGGACCATCCAACGTGGAGTCAGCTTTCCAGAAGAGCCCTAGTATCAACGCCAAGAAAAGTTCGAAAAGTTCAACATACTTCAATGAGTCCTGAATTCTGACGCCGAGCCGGCGCGTTATAAACAGGGCCACTTCCTACTCCTGCCAAGGGCCAAATTACATGAGGAGATTGCCACTAAAATCGAACAGAAATACTCTGAATTGCAGCTTTGCTCTGATCTAACCATGTGCTAGCTGTCGCTTTCTCATGTCTAGCTCCTCTGTCACAACAAACTTTTATTGTTCTACTATGATACTGCTGTTCAGAACATGCGATCCCTTGTACTTCTTGCCGTCCTGGCTGCTTGCTACCTATCTGTTTCTGCTAAAATGCAGAACGTAACCGTCAAAGGTATTACTGTGTGCAGTAAGAAGCGTTTGGCCAACGTTCATGTCGAGCTATACGACAGAGACACATGTGAGTTTTGAGCCAGAATTTCTGTCTTCAAGTGCTGATTGTACTCGTCGTAATATTGTAGGGCCGAAAATTTGCGCCGCAACGCATGCCAGTGGCGCTGCTGGTGCCTAGCGTTTCATAGTTATTTCTCGTTCAAAGCGCGCCCTCGTAGTTCGCAATTAGCCCTCTGATCGCACCAGCGTTTGGTCGGCGTCGATCGCGCGATCGGAGCGATCAAGACGAGAACTATGAACGTGCATCAATTTCTCGCTCCCGCCTCTTAGGAAAATAGTTGTGACAGTATACAGTGGTCATTGAAAGATCAGTATGCGATACCAGGCCAAATCTATAATCCGGCTGCCTCCTCTCTCACCGGAGTCCGCCACTCACCTCACGCTGTCTCGGTGAGAGGACGCAGACGAAAAAGAGACGACCTAGATTCGCTGCCGGACTGTTCATCCGCCTGCCTTTACGCAGTAGATTGTCAAAATAATCATGAAATCGAGTTTGGAAAGCAGTTTTATGCTATAGTGCGAAGGCACTTAGCACTGATTTTATAAATCTTGCTAGCGATACAGTAGCAATCAGGGGTGAATCCAAGCTTCAAGCCCTCAGTTACAACTTAATGCTTTTTAGTGGACCCTAACGACCTTTTGGCCGAGACGCACACCAACTCCGAAGGAGAATTTGAACTATTCGGACAGGAAGACGAGGTTAGCTGCAACCCTACAGAGCTGGCAATTGTCTGTAAATACTGGCCGTTTCTGTGTTTTCACTAGAAAATACCGATTTAGGTCGGCGAGCCATTGAGCCTTTCATCCGCCTCCATCACACCTGCCAGGTGTCAAAGCCGGTGAGTTGCTCTTATATAGTGTTGAACGTGGTAAATGATAAGTGGGCCGCTACAATCTTTACCACTGCCAAGTCCCTGTCAGTCCTCCTACTAGCACAACCCTCCAACCGGGGTACTCCACTTATCACCATACTCCATACACCACACTTTAATGACTCCACTACCTACAAATTTACAAAGACATCCTGGTTCCTTCAAATCGTTTTCATTGCAGGGTTGTGTACGTGTTGGTGACTACATCGTACCCTCGGATAAGATCGGTGGAATCTACGACATGACCTACGTGACACTTGACATCGTCGTACAGGGCGAGAAGGAGAAGTGCTAGGGTCGTATTTAGCCATGACCACCTAATAATCTTGTCATTATTGGTTCCGTTTTCAATGTAATTTTGTCAGGAGTGCTTTGATTGTAAATTATATGTCTGTTCTTTATTCATTCTCTGATTAACAGTATTTCCGAGCAATGTTGTCCAGTCACAGCGCCTATAAATTCATAATAAGTTTAATCATACCAAACATGATGTTAGATGTTATCTTGCACGTCTCTTATGCAGGTAGATTGTATCAATAAAGGTTAGTATATCGTTAGCCAGATGACGGGCGCAGTAAAAATTGCAAACGAGCCGCAAACAATTCTTAATGGAGTCGTCAGATGTACTACAGTCGGAAAGTATCCCTCAAACGGCAAAGCCGCAGATGCCGCTTGGTGTTTAACGTTTGAAACAGCGGGTAAACATGTATGGGGGGGGGGGGGGAGCAAAAATGACACTTTCCTTCCCCGACATTCGCGGCGATATAAGTTACACTTTAATAAATTCTGATTGCACATTCCCACTATCACACTCAACAGCATATTGTATACTATCATGATGCTCCGCCACAGCCTTCTGGATCAGCGCCATCGAGAGATTCTGCCGCTCAACCATGGTTAGGTGACTGAGTTCAGCGAGATCGTTGATTTCTCCGCCACTGTAGACCACCCTATTGAACTCCGCCCGGACCCGGTAACGGAGGGGGTTTAGGTCAGGTGACACACTTAGATATTCCATCTTCTTCAGGTGCTCAACGCCCTTCCATTCCAAGTAGGCGAGAGTTTTTCCAACGCCCTTCGATTCCATGTGCTGGCACCTAATCCTGTAGCAGTACGAAAGTTTCCAAGGCTGTACAGCGGTAACTACAGAAGGGCAGTATAATTCTTTCTCGAGTTGGTCTATGTAACCATCAGCTCCATTTTCAGTCCGGGGTCCACGAAGAAAATATCGGTCTCTTCATTCCAGGTACGTCCGGCGTTTCGGAGCTGCTCAATGTTGGATGTTATCCAGATGAGACGTTACTCGTCCCAGGTAGAACTATCCATGGGTGACTCCATACTAGAAGTTTCGCAGCTATTTGGAGGTGATGTGAATTCCAAAGGTCTTCTCCAGTCCGACTGCGACTGGAGAGATGACATCAATTTTGGTGTCCATGAAACTGGAACAAAAAAAAAAAAAAAATTTTTTTTTTTTTTTATTTTTATTTTTTTTCTTCTTTCTGTCCTTTTTTCGACGAGAGCCTGAGCTTATCGACCTGAACAACTTGGGTATGTTCCGTTTGGTAGTTTTTTCCACGTCTTCAGTCGGGCTGCGAAGACTTTACTAATATGTGACTGGGCCAAAGTGTAGGCCACAGTGTCTTTTTTAACTCCCCCTGTACACTCACCTCCGATAATGGTTTTTCCTATGCGCGAATGGAACGCGTCCGCAGCTGCAGTAGCGTGCTACATTCGGCATCGTTTCAGTCGCGCGTACGGATAGATCGCTGAGCGACGCATCGTGCTTCAATGCTTCAATTGAATTCATCCCTCATTCATTTCACTGACAAACAAACACGAATCTTCCCCACTCGCCCCCCCCCCCCTCACTAGGAGTCTTCCAACGTTGGGAGTAGCGCACATCAAACAATCAACTAGATACAAACTATTAGGCAAAAATCAAGATGGTCAGTTATCACCCTTCTCCTCCAGCTACCAAATACGACCCCCGCTGGGGACTGGCCAGCGTAGGACCTGCCCTGACCACAAAGCAAATTCGTATGGCAAGAAAAGAATTCGCAAAAACTAATGAAAATGAAAAAGACCAAGAACAAATCTATTGGAGAAAAGGCTCCGAGCAAAAAGCGTGAGAGTTTTGCGTTTTCCTCAGGCTTTGCTTTCTTTCACCAATCGTCAAGGCTTGAATTGTCGAAATGGGAATACGGAGGGAGGGGGAAGGGGAGCAGAACTAGCCACATTTGCAAGCAGAATCGCGAGTCTCTATGGCCACGTGCACCCTATTTTTTGCAGAAGCTTCCGGCTAACCCTACTGAATATTAATTATTCCTTGGCTCTCTTGTCGTGTTTATTGACGTCAAGCTTGTTTTTCAACTGCCTCCATTTCTATGGATCCTTCATGAACACGGTCGAATGCGTCCCGTGATGGGGGTGTCAATATACACATAAAAACAGCGCCGAAGCAGTCATTCATTACCTAATTAAATTATGGATTAATAAGAGCATCAACTCAGCCTCGCTTCACTGTTTACAAGAAAAAACAATTTTTTGTGTATTTCGCAAACCTTCGATTTCATAGGTCGGCTTCACCTTCTCCTCTCAATTACAAAATTTGACCCGCAGGTCAATCACGCATATTCCGAAAAAAACCCATTTTAAAGCACAGGCACGATTTTTCGATACTTTGGAAACAGTAGTAGGGTCGCACATGGTGGTGACACCGAAAACGGCCAAAAGCTTGCGAAAAAAAAAAACTTTTTCCACGGCATTGGACGAGCACTTTTGGAAGAGTATCTTGTTGGCCTCGAGCACAACAGCTTTGTTAGATGCGGCTGCACAACTTCATATCAATGTATTTCAAGGGATTCTATGAGAGGAAGTGAGAACAACGTCATCCACCGTAGAAGTATCGTATTTTGCACTGGTTTACAATCCCCGAAGCATTGCAGGCTCAGGTGGAGGTCCTCATCCGAATGGCGGGGATCCCGGTTTCACCCAGACTTCTTTAAGGACAGCCCCCGCGCTCAAGTAATTCATGCTCGTCAAGGTAGTGACAGTCCTCAAGCTAAGAGACTATGCCCTCTCTCGCGACTCCACGGCGAGCAAGAAGCGTGCTACAGTCGCTGGAATTGCTAGTTCTAGCGTCCGCTCAGTTGAAGCGCCCACTTGTTAGATGCCTTCTGACGGAGAGGCGGCTCACTTGTTCTTTGTTGGGGCGGCGGGCATTAGTAGGAATTGGCATGTCCTCTTCTTTTGACACCGCTCGTGCCCATAATAAAAGTAATCTTGCTCTCCGTTAATTACACTTAATCATCGAGGAGGCACATAGAGTCAACTGCCCACGCTCATCTCGCAAGGTAAAACGCGTAAACTCACGAGTGACTCTTTCTTAGTGCAGAGTTCGACGCCATTTACAAGTTGCGCGCACTCGTGTAACTTATACCCCAAAATTCGTTAGCCGGAGTAATTCAGGAGAGTTATTCTCTTCTCCAGAATTTGCGTCGGTTTTTGTTGTTCTTTTTCCTACTCTTTTCTGTATTGGCTGAATGTTCACTACCACATGCGAGAAATGCGATCTGATGAGTCAGTGCGTTGAATAGGGACGTGCATAGCAGGCGGATGGTGACTGTCAGGGAGCGATTTTGTTTATGGTGTTCTTGAGAGCTCTTCTTGCTTTTTTCTTCTTTGGGGAATTACTTATCAGCTACTGTTTCATAATTGAGCAGCAACTATCCATGACATTTAATCGCGGGACCTGTCTTTAGGCGCAGTTCGTCGACGGGGGAGGGGGCATTCTGCTTTCCATAAGATGTGCTAACCCTTCTAAGTAGCCTTTTCTCGAGTTGACACGTTTTTTAGGATGGTGGCTAGACGATCCTCTCCAGCTTCACAAGGGTTCACAAGTTCTACCAGGATGAGATTTGTGAACCGGAACTAGGGAAGCAATGGCTAGTAAAAAAATGCCCCCTCCCCCGTCGACAAACAGCGCCCTGTCCTTAAATGCTCTTCCCTCGTACGAGGTTCACAAACGGCCGAACTATTCAACTATTGGTTGCAAGGTCCTTAATGCCGATTGGTTTGTTTATTATTTACCGATTAATTCTATCATTGCCAAACTTTTCGGAATTTCGAGAATGAACTGATTCAAAAAGAGCAAAATGTGAGGAGTCAAATCAGCAGTGGTGGGAGCTATGCTGAGGAACTGGAGTTGATCTAAAGGGTGAAATGCAACGGATTGGGTACAGGGAACATTCCAGGTTGTTCAACATTTTGCTCCTTTGCGAGTTTTTCGAACATTCACGTTACACCGGTCGATTATCTTCATTGATCCACACAATGTAGTGAAATCCCAACAAGTTTATTTGGCTGTTTGCCCATTCCAGTACCAAAAGGAATCCCTGGTATCCTCGTTTGGAGCTGCAGACTAATCCGTCACGTAAGTGAGATCATTCTTGAGCTGAAGACACCAAAGAGCTTTTAGTTTTCTTGAGCTCCGGGAAATAGCCCATTAGCAAGAGACCATCAGCGATGCATCGACGCATTTGCATTTAGTTGAAAAATGACTATTTGACACGCAATTATGCTAGGATGGACCACATCGTCACTTCCTTCGACTGAAGGTTATTGGCCGTCTGGTAGGAGTTTTTGCAAAGATTTTAGCGAATTATAGCGAGCGAATTATATCAGGTGTTGATAGAACGTTCCATAATTTTTTGCGCTTGATCAATAATGCATGCGATTCTGCATCTTGAGACCTTTTTCAAGGCTGGTCGGGTCATTGTCTTTCCAGTAAAAAGTGGCATTTTTGAATAGTTTTGAACGTTTTAGTCAGTTTTTTTCTCCCTAGGAGCTTCTTCAGAATGGGAACCGAAAAACATCCCAAAATCAAAAGCCGCTTTGTAGCGACTCCTCAAAAAATTCCATATTGAAGGAAAACTCCAGGACAGGGTCGCTGTGCGGTGCAGCAACACTCGCGAGAAAGGCAAACCAACAAGCACAGGGATTCTGCCGATTCTGGGTGGTAAAAGCAGATGTGACAAGGGGTTGCGTGGCCCTACTGCAAAGAGGCGGTGCGTCTCAAAACACCCAAACGGGTCTCAAGACTTCTGTCGA
>MU946622.1:0-10811 GCA_036418165.1 Cooperia oncophora
CAGCAAAGAAAACACAATTCGACGTCATGGCGAGCTATCCACAAGAACCCACATAATAGCGTAAATTCTGCTCTCGTCCTCCGAACGCCTTTTTCTGGCTCAAGCGATGCGCACGAATGTCACACTGATGATCAGGTTTTGAGGAGAGGTGCGGATAGGGAGGAACAGAGAGGTTCGACACACGCTGTCCAAGCTTACCACTAGCCAAGAGTGACAAAATTATCGCCACTATTTGACTACCACCACCAACCTTCGACAAGTATTGCCGAATCTCTAATTACGGAGGTGCTCCGATCACTAATATGACACTAGTTGTCGAAGTGGTGGCTATTTGGTGACAACTGGCGACAATCTGGCGCCACCACCTTTGTAACCGAAATCGATTCAGAATCTGCCTACCAAAGTTATTGAGAATTCTCTTCATGAGCATAACATTTCCAGCGCCAGCGCTAAGATGAGGAATTTCAATCGCCTTGCGCTACTGAGCTCGGGGGAATGTGATGCTTACTGTCCCAGGCTCAGCTAGGCAGAACGCAGACTATCGCTGGCGCAGAAAAACAAGCGTTATATCCGTGATCAGAACACCTAATTAACCTCAAATGCAAGCCTACAATCAATCCGGTGCCAAAAGTAGTGACGCCAAGTTGGCGCCAGTACGATTTCGGCGCCAAATGGTGCTATCGCGAAAAATACGGACTTTATTCGGAATCACTACGCAAAACTTGGTGAAGTAGTAGTGGTAGTAGTAGTAGTAGTAGTAATAAAGTACATAGTGCCAAATCCTCTCAAAGGGAGAGGTGGTATAGTGAGAAAAGGCCCTGCTGATTATAGGCACGGCCCTAGAGTTACTGAATGCCAGACAGTCAACCGAGCGATCCTTTCGGGCTCAGCCAAAGGCAAAGGGGAGACGGGCAAGGCGCGCGGCGATGGGCGCGGCGTTTCCTTAACTCGTGTTAACCTGTCGACTGGAGCACCGGACTTCATGTAGACCCCGTCATCGTAGACATTCATGACTATTTTCGGTTCTGAATTGCCTGTTGTCGCCATCTACTACCTGGAACCATCGTCATTTGCGGGCGCGACGTCGCACGCGACGCTCACCAGCGCGGAGAATTACGATCCTCTTGTCACATATCCCAGGCAAAGCCCGCGCTGATGCTCCGCCATTGGCAGACCCCTTCTTTTAACCGCCTTGGAAAGTCTCATATGACGGTGAAGAAGATGACTACGTCTGGACGGTGTCCTCTGTTTCCGCCCATACTACCAACGTGGAGCCTGTACAGGGTGGTCGTGCGGAGCAATTGCCATTGATATGCAGAACAGCTAGCTTCTGTAATCCGTTATGCAGGAGACACTGCATTCAAATGCCACTATGATTCTGAATTGAATTAGGATGCGTGGCCCACTTCGGGGTTGCCTAAGCCAATTCCCTTCGTCATGCTCACGTCCGCTTGGATGAACGGCAAAGTGGTGCGGCATGCGCCATGGCTTTTTTTGCAGCACATTAATGCCCGAGAGCGGACTTCAGTTATGACCTTCTCAAGAAAAATCCATATGTTTCGCATGAGATTCTTCTGGAACACTAAATCTCCTCGAAACCGTGCAAGCGATTGGGTTTTCACTGAACTCAAAGTGCACCTCGACCGCAATTCTCATTACGCGCTATACAAATTGCGCAGTTTTATTGCAGCTGGTCCTCAACCTCAATCGAACTCGTTTTCAGACCTCGAGGAGACTGTAACTACTGTAGACAATGTGAAATGAAATCTTTACCAATAGTGCAGATGATTCCCGTCTTGCGAACGACATGCGGTGGCTCACGAATGTCAAGTCGGCAGAGATGTTCCAGATGGGTCGTCGCAATGTCAACGATCTTCTGCTCCTGTCTGAAACATTCCACGATTAATTGACAGTCACAGCTTTACCCCCTTAGAACCTACACTTCTACTTCACTAGCACTCGATTTCCTTGATACTGCCTAGTATGCCTAGTGTGCCTGGGGCAAGTAATTAAATTTCATCGTTTCCAAGGAAACAAATCTTTCAAAGCCGGTGGCTCTCCGCCACCTGCACTTGAAAAAATTAAAAGAGAACCGCAGTCCCGACTTTGCTGTTAGTTACGATGTGTTTACGAGAAAAGCATATTAATCAGAACTGGCTGCGGGGTATTCACACCAGGGAACAGCTTACTAGTGCAAATCGATCTTCGCTCCTAATTAGAAGCCATTCTCACCTACGGGCTAAGTCATTATGTGCGATGCTCTTCCCATGTCCAGTTATCGAGTGCAATGAGGCTATTCACAATTAAATGGTCCATTCGACATTACTGAAGGCTTAGCACCTACTGACATTGCAAATTTACATGGTACTTACATTTCTGATGGTCCCCAGCCGGTCTTCTTAACTGTACCCGATTCCATAGCAGAGAGCACTCTTTGGACGTTCACCAATGAGCGATTACCGAAGATGAACTACCTTTAAAACGACACAACCTGTAGCAATCAACCGCGAACGCGTCGAGGAACGAGGGAAGGATGGCAGGCTCTTTGAATGAGGGTCACAAGAACGCCTTAGAAATCTTCAGCGAACCTCACTGAACGGAGCTACGGAGGTTTTTAAGGGGAGCACCCACATTAAAAACTAATTTCGGGCCCAGAACAGCAGTAAAGGTGAGAGAAATCACATAAAGGTCTATTCGAATTGCAGATTTGTCACATTCGAAGCAGTTTTATAAGAAAACAATAAAAAAGAAGTGGTTGGGAAAAGAATACACTTCAGAACGCAGATGGTCCGTTCTGCCCCTTTAACAGACGAATAATAGCGCCTCATATCGAGGGTGAGCATGCTCTCCACAAAACGTCCGCATGCTCCAGTAGATATGGAAGACGTATTCGGGCGCAGGGGAGGTGGGGGGAAGCATTTTGCACTTTCGCTGCTTCGCTAGTTTTGGTCTGCAAGTCTCACTCTGGTGAAACCTGTAACCCTGGGGAAGCTGGAGAGAGAGAGTTTATGGAGCCACCATGGCAAAACCTGTCAACTCTTGTAAGTTCATGAAACAGCTCTCTAGATTGGCCAACAGGTACGAGTAGCAGAACAAAATGTCATCCCCCCCCGTCGCCGAACCGACCCCATAATCGTAATGACGGTCCAAAACACATCAGCCAGTGGTTATTTCATTTCATACGGTCACTTGACCTGCCATCCTGCCCTGGTAAGGAGGAAACAAACTAGAGAAAGACAAGCAATTCGGTAGGCAAGAGAAATCTGATTGAAGACCCTGATGGAGATCTGTCAAGAATATCCATGAAAATAAGTGAGCTCGAGGTGAACCAGCTCATCCGACGAGGCTCTCGTCCAGTCAGGAGCGGGATTCATGATGCAATGCTGCGGTGTGCGAATAACGAAATCGGGGCTGAGGCGGAGTGCAGTGCAATCTAGAGTTCGTTGACGCATGAAAAACGACACGAAAGGCAATAGCGCCAGAGTTCATCATCCTCCAGCTGTTTCCCATTGCCTTCCTACGCAATGTACCTCAGAAAACCAAGTTTATGACGAGTTCCAATCAAAAGCTTGCCGAAGTCCGAGGCATTGACGACGAGCCGCTCAGCCAGTCGCTAGCCATGACACCCAAGATCGATACGAAGCCACAGGCCACCAGTGGCCGTGAAAACGCTGCAAATCCTTTGACGGAGAGAGGGAGAAGAGAGAAAGCCGCGGAAAACGTGGGTCACTCCGTCGATCAATTCAAGGGAAAGGTTGGGCGAGGATCTAGCGCAGCCGCGGCGGAAAGGTTAATCCATAAGTGGCAATTAGATGCACAGGACCGCACCGGTGAGCAGCTGGTTCTGTTCGATCTCGAGGGAGACCAACGACATCTCAGGGTCAAGCTGAGATTTCATATGCTGGTTTCTAGCAAAACTCATACCACTGCGCAGAACTCGTCAAGTACGGTTCTCAGTAAACCTCGCCATAATATTAGAACTGTAGGTATCTTTTTGCTGAAATCTGCGAAGTTGGTAGAACACTTCATCAGCTTACGTAAGTTTCGGCGGAACCGCCTTCATCATAGCCTGAAAGATCGAAGCTATTTGTACTTACCCGACCAAACGTTCCATGCAGCAGTACTGAAGTTTGACAATAGCCTTCCTTTCAGGCTCTGATGAAGACAATTCCGCTGAAAC
This sequence comes from Cooperia oncophora, assembly GCA_036418165.1. Taxonomy (NCBI): domain Eukaryota; kingdom Metazoa; phylum Nematoda; class Chromadorea; order Rhabditida; family Trichostrongylidae; genus Cooperia; species Cooperia oncophora. The sequence goes on from MU946622.1 coordinate 4,181, forward strand.
GTACGTAAGCCGATGTAGCATTCTACCCACCTCGCAGAGTTCAGTAAAAAACCTACACCTCGTACCACTTCGAGAATAATAGACTGGAATGCATCAGATATTACAAAGTTCCTGGAGAGTTACAACTCCTAAATTCTTCGAGGAGAATCACTGATACTTCAACAAGTCCCCTGGGTGTCTTTTTTTGCCCTAGACCTATTGCCGTAATGTGCTCCATCACCTCTTACGGGTTCGCCTTCTCGCCAAACTAATTTTTTTCTCGAAGGATCAAAAATGTGGCAAAAATAGCCGAGTACCAGTAAGAACAGGGGAATCCATTGCGGACGTTTACTAGAAGAAAGAAGTACAAATAGGTCCTCACAGCGGAAACGTCTGATGACTCAATGTTTCCGCAAAGGGTTGCATGGGAACCTTCTAGAGTCTAGGAGAACTGTTTGCTGACTCATTACGTGCATGAGGGAGGACATGATGCAATCCGTATGACGCAATTGGCGACTACAACGAGACACATACAGATTCCGAGCCGGCCCTTGTCTCCAAAAAACCAGCACGACACGGTTCCCCGTTGCCCGATGATGTCATCGCACACTCCAATTATCACTTTAAAAAGCGTGCTTGCCACGTGCAAAGGTAATTTATGATTTGCGGCGCTACCTGAGAACGGAATGTCCTTTCATCTCACAAATAGCAAAGATCAAGAATAAAAGGTTCAATCAACCCTTCACAGATGGCACTCGAATTTCAACCCAGCAGAACATCAACATGCTGATCAATAGTTGTGACGGTTTTTCTCAAGTGACATTCCTTTCTCCCAGAGAATCGAATGACAGGACTACCAGATGTGCTCACATCTGCTTTCCGAGGGCAAAAACCCTCACAGTTTTCCTCTCGCAATATCTTCGGACCACTTCACAACACTAACGCATGTGCCGCCCGCCAAAATTTCTTCCAATAAGGTATTTGACTCAAAGTTAAAGTTTAATCCAAGAAAAACACTAATAGGTCGAAAGCAGTGAAGAATGCCCTATTCCAATATACCGGGTTATTCTGGTGCAACGCTTTGCTGGATTACGGTAATCCAACATTTTTTACAAGGAGTTCCCAAAGGCTACGAAATGGTTGGATGGCATTTAGTCCTGGAAGGTGCGAGGCGCAGTTCTGGTGACAGAGGGCATTTTGCATTTTTGCTACATCCCATCAACTTGTCGAGCAACCTGGAGAGTTATTTCATGAGCTTACAAGGGTTGACAGCTTCACCATGGAGAGTAGTTGACTACTCCATCTTCACAAAAGTTTACAGGTTCAAGCAGACCCGGAATTAGCAGCGGAAGTGCAAAACGCCTCCCCCCCCCTGTCGCCGAACTGCACCGTTGTAAAAAAAACAATTATGAGCTAAGGAAATGGGCCTCAATGAAGGAGAAAGGAATTAACGGTTAGGTGAATCACTTCACCTACCCAAGACCTCATGCTTAGGTAAGGCAAAAAGCTTCTCCTGACCGCTCATTAGAAGCAAAAACTTCCACCGCTGACCAATTCCTTTTGAGCCAATAATTCTATTTTCATTCAGAACCACAGTGGCTCTTCGAATACTGTTGGCTCACACAATGACTTGCCACAATGAGTGCCAAATGGTCAGCGTTTTTATCCTTCCAGACAAGGCTAGTACCCGTCTAGTGGTCCGCTTGGTGGGAGCCTTTGTCGATCCGGGATTCCTCTGGGCCTCGTACCTGTTAAGCGGCCCAGAGGGCAAATTGTCACTACACCCTTAACGTCCGATCAATTATAATATTGGAAAGGCGACTACAGAGGTCTCAAGGGTCTTAGGCTAGGGACAAAATCTAGCCTTGGTTATCGGTCTTTCGCACTGGTTTTCTGCCCCTATACATTCCTTTTGCTTGGTAGCTGCTCTACACCAAAAAAGCCTCCTCCCACCCCAGTATTTCCACTGAAACATTGTAGAGTACGATAGTGCGAACTGTAATGAGAAGCAGAATGAATATCTTTGGACCCTGAGAGATGTGAGGTTTCATTTTTCGAACATATAGAACCGCCTTCTACTTTAAGCGTTTCGAATCTCCCAGCCATTGTGCGAAACAAGTTTCCTGAGGGAAGACGACCTCGGGTCGTTTGTAATAAACAATAATCCGACAATCCTACATGCACAAAAAACGAGTTTTGGTATAGTGAACCCATTTTTCACGCTCAGTCATTGCACTACTTCAACGTCTAAAAAGTACTGTAATTCACAAATGACTGGAGCAGAACTCCTGCAGTAAAACTCACACGAAATACTTCTCCCATATGCTCTCTTCGATAGTCATCCTGCGTGCAAGAGTTGGGCGTCGAGTGGGTTTGGCCTGTGGGACTTCCGGTACTACATCGACTGCTTCGTCAGCCTAAAAACTATGAATTAGATCAGGTTCAACGAAGGAAGAAACTAACTGTGAACCCAGAAAGGATGTTACCTGAGCCAGCATAGCGGCGGACATTTCTCTGTAACAGGGAATGAATGAATGTTGTGATCAACAGACAGTAACGCCGTGAAAATGAGCGACGAGAGCGAGGCTATGGGGAGGTGGTCGCGATAAACCGGACGGACGTACGCGTACGGCCGTCACGATAAATGTGATTACTGGCAGCAGCAGCAACGGCCGTAACACCTAATGCGGTAGGCTGGAGATAGCAGCATGGTGTCTTCAGATGATAGATAGCTTCAGAGAGGGAACACCGAATAACACCAACGCTGTGACAAGAAAAAAAGTGCTTTCAGAAGAAGAAAACCATAGTTTACTAAAAGAGCAGAGAGCGCGGAGAGCACTTGAAGAGAACTTTGCGGCCGTTGAACAAACATTTGACACCACGGTTTTTAACAACTTCTTGTTGACAGATCGTGAAGATTTGGGCAAGTTCAATGATGATTATTCTTGAGAAATGATATAATCAGCTGAAAGTCTTCAGTGAATTATTTAAAGAAATTTACCAAGAATATATATTCCTTCACTACAACAATACCCTTTCAAAGACAGTCCCCCAACTCTCGTAATTTGTGGCGTTCCTTCGTTGTACAAGTAGTCCGGCCCTCAGTTTACAAGAATTTCACGAAGATTCAATTTCGCGGCTCCACAGTAGATAACGAAGGCCCTCACTGACAGTTCTGACGCCTTCCTTGTTGCCCCGCCCAACAAAACTCATTGGTTATATTCTGTCACGAGCACAGTTTTTTTACACCTTGTTTTTCGCTTTTTTCACTGTTGGATATATTAGCCCTGGATGATGCAAAGGAACGACTAGTGAGCCAGAGACAGCAGGATATCACTTTGCATAAAACGAGCACGTGGGACAATAGTGAGCCTACCACGGGGGTCCTTGGGGCTTCTTCATGATTTTTTTCCTTTCTTTTCTTCCCTGGAGAGTCCACTATCAACTATAGGTGCCTTATTGAAGGCCACTGACCACAACACACAATCACGATGTTTGATATTTGAGCTGAAATTGGCGAGCAGATCATCAAAATTAGGAACGTTCATATTCCTAGGTAGAAATGATAAGCAGTAGCGATAGCAAAGACTACACAGATTCGATATCTACACCTTTTCGCGTGCTTTTCACGTGAGACCAGGACGCTTTGCCGCGTGCCCGCATGACACACATGCTCGGTCACGCCACCAGGTACTGGGCAACAATTTGTTAATGATGGCTCTGAAGCGGCCTTTTCTATTGAAACTTCTTTTCTGGGGCTTTCTTTCTTCTGACTGCTTGGACTTGTTCTATAGGGGATCAGTTCTGAGTGGGACTGCAAATAAGCGCAGTACCTGCTCACATCAGTTGTGCTCGGGAAGGCAGTGGCGCCAGACTGCGCCGGGACCAAAAGTGGATATTAGAGTCGTATTCAATCTGTGGAATTGTGGTGCAATTATTAGCAGGTGTTTCCGAGCACAGTAAAGGTCCTTGTACTGAGATTTTGATTTCGCTGCACATCAGAACGAAAGAGTGAACGAGAGAGACAGGCAACTACGAAAAGCGGGCCCAAAAGTCCAAATCTTAGGAGCATTTGACTGAAGAACACTGTGACACCCTGGCTGCCGCGTAACCACGGCGGGAAGAAAACGGACGACTACGAGTGTCACGCAGAGCAGAGGAAACCAGGTCCTCTAACGATTTCCTGTCCCTGCAGACCCTTTCCCAATAAACAAGTCATTTATTTTCAGTCGGGATATAACCCCTTAGTGGGAGATCGCAGCCACATCGCAGCCATACTCTTTGCAACAATAAAAATATCCCTCCAGGTTCAAATAAGAATACTTTGCACACCATAGATAGGAGAGAGAATCCCCTTACTCATGGAACCGTCAGTCGAAGTCGACTTGTACGGGTCGATACTGTGGCGATTCTTCCCACGACATTCAAGGAAATAACCTTATAAAAATTCAAAATCTTGGGCAAAAAACTATGGAAAATGTATAAGAGCATCTAGAAGAAAGGGATAGAAAATGCTTATATAGCGAACAAAGTGCCAAAAAACTACCATGGTTCATTAGTGAATGGATTTCTTTTTCATACCAGATGTCACCCCCATTAGGACGAATTAGTTACGAAAATGGAATGGGAGGCATGAACTGGCTTATAAGGTTTTTCATCCAAAGGATGACGTTATTCAGCCAGCCTATAGAATTTCCCATTTGCCCACAGATGTGTGTAAAGCTTCTCCTTTGGCGGAAAGTGCCCAGTATTTGGAATAATGGAAGAGGGGTCTAGTGTGTCGGAGATGAAGGTTCATAAGTAAAGGTCAGCGTCCGCGATCAACCTAAGTGAAAAACCCTCCAGATGAAACGACGGGGAGTCGCAACATTAGCGGATATCCCACTCTTGCGGCTCGAAATGTATTGATTGACGAGGGCGGAGTCAACAAGGCTGAGCTGACGCCTCCTTCCCTGTTAATCCCGCCCCGACTGGTTAACAGTTATCAGTGCTTGCTGGCATTGATAAACGCTAAGTTTCTGGAGTTCCGAGCCGGCGACGTGTATTGGAGAACTCACCAAAGGTCTGCGAAACTCGTCCACATGCCTTAAATTTCGTAGGGTCTTATTTCACGCTCTTCCACACCTTTTTCCTACTTTTTTGATTAGTGCTTCATTGGCCACCTGTTCTAACAAATTTGACCCCTGAGACCTGCCAAAGTCCATCGCGGGCGCTGTCTTTAAGCACCGCGGTTGCGAGGCCTTTGCGGAACAACAGGGTAAACAGTGAACAGAAGTTGTTGTGGGGAAAGACAGCAGAAGAATTACGGCGATCAACGAATGAAATGTCCAACGGGAGACCGTCAACAACTGCCTCTAATTCTACGTGTTCTCTCTCGGAAACATGTTTCAAAGGCATCTAATTCGAATCTCTTCTAGCCATCGCGAATCAAGCTCGTACGCCAACTCAGTCGCTCGTGTACCACATTCAGTAGCTTATGAGCACTAAAATAGCCTTCACTGCATTGCCGCCGGTTCACTAGTACTTTGAAATCAACAAGGGAACATACAGCCTTGTTCGCAGCGGATTTAGGGGCGTGTCAGACGGGATGGGCTCACTATACCCTCTTCACCAATTAGTGAAGCGGGTCAGCGACAAAAATCGATATAATACGACTATAAGAACGAAATGATACAGTCTTGTCCCTTGCTCGCTTCAACAACTGGTGAGAAACATCGGCGTTGCGCCGAACCCATCCCAACTGAAACACCCTTTCAATAGCAGCGAAGAAGACGTAAAGACACCCAACCGCCTTTTCGCAGACTGTCCAGGTTAGTAAAGGTCCCTGCCACATCGGGTACGGTTACCGGGTACCAGGCGGTTACGAGACATTTGTCAAGAGAATGGCACCTGCTGCAGGGCCCGGATGACTATGCACTTTCTTGTCGCGTGGTGCGGCTGAGCCTTTGAATGGAAGGCAAGGGTCACGTCACTACTTGAACTTTTTTATGATCATGTCGCGAAACCCCATGACACTGTCCGAGGATGTCGACAAAAAACTAGGGGATTGCCTTTGTCAGAGGAGCAAAGAACGAGGTGGTTGGACCCTTGTAATATGTAAAAGTTGGATTGTGTGAGCTCACAGAACATTATGTAGATGAGAGAGCGCAGATGATAGCAGAAAAGTGAAGCAATCGGAAGGATCAAATTAAAGTAGACCGGACCAAATAAGGAAGAGAAACAGTGAGTAAAAAGGAGAAGGCGCCACGACAAAAAGGCTGAGTCACCTGTCCTCCGTGGTTAACAAGTGCTTTGTATAGTACAAGTCTCTTATGGATATGGGTGAGAAGGCATTGAGCGATGCCGCGTGCGGGGGCGTGGTGATTCACTTCGTCGAACGCGAAATGGGCTCCACAACTTCGGTGAAGATGAGTCACGCCACGCGCGACAACCTCGTTTCAAAGTGGTGGTCTTTATGGGACCTTCTTACAGGGCGTGCAATGTTTATGGGAAAAATCGGCTGTTTAATAGATCCCTTCCTCATGTACAGTCGTCTTCAGCTAGAATGCCTCATCTGTAAATTTTCAGGGAAAACTCATCAAGCAGAGGGGACGTCCCACATCTTCCCATAGCTTTAGACGGACCCTCTGACGGCGGGTTTGTGGCTTATTCA
>MU946622.1:10911-36212 GCA_036418165.1 Cooperia oncophora
TTCCCCTCCCTCCCGTCATTGGGTGTGTATCTGGACAGCAAACTGGAGGACCATTGTAAATCAAAGGAGTTCAGATGGAGTCCACCAGAGTAGTGAGTTCGATCTCCATTTTTTCGAGCCTCAGTTTTTACTGTGTACGGGTGGTTCACTGGCAACTGCCATCGCTTAACAGCTCGTGGTTCAGGGATGAAATCCCGGCTCCGGGCCCTCCACAAAGCACTCCATTCTTTCCATCCTTCCGGGAGCACTAAATTGATATCGTCTCGTATAGAGAGATGATAGCCGTGAATTGTTCGTTGTCTGCAACCCCAGATCGTTCATTGTGTTGCAGAAAGTTTCCCAGTGAAGTGCAGTTGGTTTGAGAACCGATGACCAAGAGATCTTCGGAATGCACTTCCTCGCGCTTTTCCAGCAGAAATCCAGAATAAATAGTTCGGAGTTTGCATGAAAAGGTCAGTTCAGGTTCAGTCTTGCCCTGTTCATGCAAGAAATCCAACCAGGCCTTTTTCGCAGACGGATCGCACTCACTAAAGCTCCACTTCTCAGCGGAAGTAAGGTGTCCGGCGTTTTCTTAAAACTGGCTAATCAACGCTAAAAGCTTTATCCTTTCGACGCATAATTATAGCTCAATTTTATGGAAAGACACCTTAGTACGTGCAAATATACCACTAGTTCCTGGGAATTTTTTCAACGAAGTTCCGCTGGTTTGAGAACTTATGGCGAGATATTTGCGAAATACCCTTTCACTCATTTTTCTAGCTGAAATCAGCATTTTCGAAGCCTCCGCATGAGAAGCTTTATTCAGGTTGCTGGTTTAAATCTTGCCCGTCCATGCAGGAAACCCACCCACAGGGCACTTTCAGAGACTTATGGCCGTATGTAGTAGGGAGAGCAACAAAGAATTCCATTTTTGCGCATGAGATATGTATGGATGGAAGTTCGTCGCTGGCGGGAGGGTGGTCGTATTTGCCTTTGTGAAAAATGTTTTCGGTTGTTGACGTGTCTCAGCTTTTTTTTTGTTTCAACGACGCTTTATTCACTCCCCCCCCTCTACCCTCTTTGAGTTGCTTGGAAGAAATTTGAGGATATCTCGAAAAAACATGGTAGGAAGCTGGACAATTAAAGAAAATGATAGGTAGGTTGGGAGACGGAGAAGGGATTCGTACCAGAAGAGCTGCGGGGCGTGCTTGGAAAGAGTAACTGTGTAACACGTGAATTGTTCATCGACTGCCCTCGCGAAAGGTTCATTTTGTAGGCCGTATGACCACTCAGTCAAAGCCGCATGCGAGATTTTCAGCCCTAAACACGAAGTGGCGTGACCATAATCTGAAAAGCGGGTGATAATCGTAGTGACCCAGTCAGCAGACGCGTTGGACTAGTAATCAGGATCTTGTTCCTTCTCAGTGATCTAACCGTAAGCAGTCATATTCACTGAAGACATTTAGTCTGGGTTACTTAATAAGTTCTGTTCTTCTTTGTTCTGAATCGAAATAAGCAGCGCTGTATCGCGGAATGATATTTTTTTTGCAAGGTAATGGCTTTTCATAGAGCACGACTGATACGTTTAGGCGCGACGACGGTACACAGTCCGCGTTCCGGAACATTTCTCGAGCAAAAAAGGGTAGGGCTGACGCACTTTGCCTGCCCATGGCAACTCAACTCAGCTCTTTCTTGTCTCAGCTACGTAATTGTTGTTTGTCTAGGCTCATTAGGCTGGGAAGAAGAAGGAAGCAATACGGGTATTGTCCGATCAATAAGGGATTCAGTCGGGGCGTGCATAAATTGTTGGGATTTTCCGAATCGGAACCTCTATGTCCAAGGTCGTGTGGGATCAGTCGTGGGACTAGGCTACGTCAAGGCGACAGTTGGTGGGCGTTTTTGTTCTCTCGTCTCACAACGAGCACGAAAAACAGAATCAGAGCGGCAGCTTCACTATGCTGTGACCCTGAGCAGCCCATCCGAGTCGGAGATCGCGCTGTCGGAAACTTTAAACTAGAGATTGTTGATCGTTGATGTTGTGTTTATTGATGGTTGGTGCCTGGTCTCTCCTGACACCATGCATGCCTTATGATTACGTTATGACCAACTCGTGCTGTGAAACGTTTTTGTAACTAATATTTCTAATGATTTGTTCTGAAGTACTAGCCTTCTCAGTGCACAATAGACAGTGCACATTCTCGTTCAAGAAAACTCGACTGGTGGGAGAGTCTTATTTGGGTCTGGTGGAGATTTTCTCATTTGTTTGCCTTTGCGTTGAGCGTCTGCCCTTCCCTTCACGCTCCCAGGCTGTTTGCAATTTCTTATGGTTGATCTCTTGTTTGTCCTCCACCACCCCTGAGACCGACCCTGGGTGCTCAGTTTCTGTAGGAACTTGCATCTTGGTGTGATATGTTCTGTTCACAAAGCTTTTAACTTTTAACCCTTTTAACCTTTGTGCTTACTTCCCTCTGTAGCTTCTTACGCCTTCTCGGGAATGCCCTGGAAAAGGGCGCGTCCTGCCTAGGAGGAAATTCTTGCAAAATCCCCCTCCCTAAAACTCTTCGGTACATTCCTCCGTTCCTCATCTCTTTTCTACCACTACCATCAGGGCACATCATTAGACCCCCTAGTTCCCTCCTCTGATACAATCGAGCTGTCGAGGGGAGGAGGGACGGGAAAAACCGCGGCTAAAACGCGACCACCCCTTCCCCATCCTACCTAGCACTTTTCAGATTCTCCCAACCTCCTACCACTTCTTCCAGTTCTTTTGGAATTTCCCGAGAATATTCCTACTTCTTCCCCAAGATTTTGCTGTCGAACGGGCGGGGGAGGGGTGGGAGGTCCCCTTGTGGCGCCCATGAAACAAGAATCGTAAACACAAAAATTCTCTCAAACCGAATACGTCCCCTCCGATCGTCCCCTCTGTTGGGGAATGTGCCTCGGTTACCATGTTCGCAGAACCTCAACTTTCTCACTTTTCACTTCTCCGTCCGAAACGTCGGGATGGGAGGGGTATATCGCGCGTTTCCCTACAGCGACCAAATAGGACCCTCTTGCTGCGGATCCTTAACGGAGACGTGCCATGCCTGGAGAGGGGCCAAATTTGAAATCTTCGAGAGGGGCCAAATTTAAAATCTTCCAATATCTTTAACCTGTTTCGACCTGAATTTTGACCCGTGTCCACGCTCTCAGAGAGGGCGTAAAAAGTACATGGAAAAGAAAAGCATGGTTCGAAGGCGATGTCATTGCCGTTTGTGTCGATCAGTTGCCGATCTGTCAATTGCTCTGCGTTATGATGGGATCGTATCGATTTCAGTGTTCAGCTGTACCGCCCCAATAACTCCCCGACGTACTAGCCGCTTCCTTTTTTGTACGTGGTTCCGATCGTCGCCATCCAACAGCACCAGCACTAGCCTACTCGACAAACCCTTTGCAGTGGCATCGTCAGCAATTTCGTCATCATGAGTGATGTGGGTGTTTCTTTACTGACTAACAATGATTGCTTTCCTCTTGTACTTTGTCGGTTCTCTTGACACTTCGCACCGCGTTCGCTCTTCACAACCTGTCTGTTCCTTCTTTCAGCTTCTGGCTAAAGTTGGAGAGAAAATGAGCGAAATGGAACAGAAACTGGCTGAAGTCCTGCATCTCGGCAGCGGCCCTGGTGAGGGAAATGAGGTGAGTACCACATTTTTTTCTTGGTTCCAGCATTTAATCATTTTCTTTGCCAGTCATTTCTAGACATTTACGCTTCGAAATAGTCATTTCTTGAGAAGAGAAATCATTGAAGGGAATTCAATTTGACGCTTTGATGGCGTTTTATGGCTTCTCATATCGCGACTGAATCACCATTTTAAACGTCTTTCTGGCGCTCCTTTCTTTTTTCATGTGATTCTCCGTCTCTCTTGATTACACTCGATACACGAGGGCCCTGTGAAGAGGATGTCAAACAGGAGTTCTTCATGGGTGAAGCTATACAGTCCTAGGTTGTCCAATTGGAGGCTCATTCTCCGTAGATGAAAAGTTGCGGATTTCGACCTCTTTCGAGGTGTTTTGTGCTGAAAATGTCAGAAACTGCTTGAGAGAGTGCTTAAGAGGGCCATATAGAATAGAACTGCTCAAAATATTTGCACCGTTATCTCATGGATAAGTTCTTGATTATCCAGTCTTCAGCAAGGAGTGACCTAGTGATGGAAGCAAGATGTGAATATACATGTATATGGAATAGTGACTGAAGTATAGTCTGCTTCGCTGCGGACGAAGGGGCGTGTCAGGCGAAATGAGTGGCGCGGTGTCGAACCCGTTTCCGATCAGTTGCTGAAGCGAGCAAGTGACAAGGCTGTATCATAACGTTCGTCACTCGTTTCTGCCAACTGCTACTACTCAACCCGCGGTAGTAATGGAGAAAGAGAATGGGTTTGGCGTTGTGGCACACTCAACTGTCTGACACGCCCCTCAGCGATTTAGTGTACAATTCGTACATAAGTGGTGGCTACAAGAGGTCGTCCAGTAAGTAGCATACGACTCCGGCGCGTGCAATTGATCCCTGCTACCAGTCAGATCCGTGCCTGAATATCATTATGCCCTATTTTCCGAAGAACCACACTTATCCTTTCAAACCCCCTTTCAGAGCGCCGGAGGTTTCCTTGAAATCATGAATAATTGTTTTCGGGTTGATGGCTTAGAAGTTGCTCAGAACCCAGTTAGCCATGACTTGGATCAGTATAAATCTCCAAGACGTAACATTTAATACGCCTTGCAGGACAGAATTCCTCTGAGCAGGTGATGCGTGGCGCCTTTCCTAAGGAAGGTCCTCCATAGCGCCCCATCAAGCTGTGACATACCGACCCGAACGCCCATCGCGCCCGCCCGCCCACAAATGTCCGACCGATGCTGATGCTCGTATCGCTTCATTTGCGAAGCACAGTATGAAGCGAAGGGATTGTATGAAGCGGCTGCGGTGCTTCATATATACATGAGTACATGAATAATATACACTCTAGTTCGCTGCGGACGGTTGGGCGTGTCAGGCAGTATGAGTGTCACGTCGTCAAAGCCGTTCTCTGCCTTCTTGTTGAAGCGCGCATGCGACAAAAAGTGGTAGAAAACGAGTAATACGAACGATATGATACAGTCATATCACTTGCTCGCTTTAACAACTGGTGGAGAACGGGTTTGGCACCGCGCCAAACTCATCCCGCCTGACACGCCCAACCGTCCGCAGCGAACTACACCATAGCCGTATTCACCGTAGCTGTTATTGCACGATGCCAACGGGGAACTCGTCCGAATTTGCTTCGTGAGTCTTGCAGAAAAAAGATTTTTTTACAGGCTCTTGGCCGTTTCCATTCGCTTTTTGTAATTTTACCAGTATTCTTCTGCTGCCATTTTTTCAATACCAAATTATCGTGTCTTATGCCGTTAAGAGATTCCGGTTCATCTTTGCCATGAACATGGACTTCGTAGGCATAAAATCGATAACTATCTTTCGCAAGTGCGGAAGGTCAGGCTGAAGAGAGGAAAATAGCCGTAATTCCCGTAGAGCTGCAAGTGCAGTCGGCTCATACTCGCAACCGAAACGAGTTTAAACTCCACTCCTGTAAGTTTCATTGAAATTGCTATTAACATGCCCTTTGGGTTTCTATATTATTTGTGCAAACAGAATAAGTCATTTTCCTGCTTTTCAACAGTTTTCTCGGGCTCTTTCTTCTTCCGGTAGTTTTCGGTTTGGAAAAGGTGAGACTGCAAGGGTTTGAATTCAGCTGAAAGTCATGCCATATCGATCATTCAAACATTTCTTCACTGTTGTATCAGCTGGATCGCCGACAACGATTGAAGTTGTGCCCTCATGCTGTCCTTTCGCGAAAAATGTTGAACTTTGTCTGACGTCACTGAGCGGAAAATCGGCTGTCCCAGTTCACGTGATTTTCATTAGCTTTGAAAAGTCTTTTCGTCATTTGGGATTACACTGAGGGAACGGCTGGGTGTTTAGACCGGTTTCACACGAGACTGATGGAGCAGAGATCTCTGCAGGACACAGGGATCACTAGCACGGGCGCGTATTTGGTCATTAGTTTAGGGAGGGTTTCGTACATCCCAGAATGTTTTCGGTTGATAGACTTCTCACGGATTTCTCCCACGTTGACCTGACGACAGCGTTTTTGTTGAAAACTGGAGGGTTTTTGAGAAAAATAAAGCGAGGAAGTTGGGAAAATTGGGGAAGATGGTAGGTAGCATATGGTATGAGGGAAGAGGCGTCATACCAGACGACGGAACTTTGAGGCGGGGGATGGGGCGGGAGGAAGATCATATTTCCACAATTTTTTCAATGCAAAAGCTTATAGTGAGCCTAGCTGATTCTTCTGATGGCGTCATTATGCCCTGATCAAAAGATGACGTGAAACTCGAGGAAGGTTGTTTTTGATAGGAAATATCCCAATGGCTTGCTTTGGGAGGGTTCAGGCGGACGTCAATGAATGAGAGTGACGTAATGCATGAAGGCCTACACGTAGAATGATGACGGTGAACGTAGATGATGAAAGCCTACACGTAGAGTTTGATGAAGCACGCAGCTACGGGCTTTGCAAACAGTCGTCAATAGCGACTAGTATGACAGTAATGACTAGTAATTGTTGTATAAACCATTTTCTATTTAAATTCACGGTTTTTCAAACCAAATTCAAGGCTCAGTCACCCCTGCCTCGCCACCTCAGGCACTACCTCAAGGCGTCCGCCTCCTGACAAGCATTTTCAAAACGTGGTCGGATTTTTTCACTTTCTTATAAACTTCTGCGTTTAGTCACTTTTTCGCGACAGTTGTTATTTCGCACACACCCACTAGCTGACTGAGAAGCTGCACGTTCTGCCACCAAGGAGCAGCCTGGCCTTTTCTGAGTAGGATCAGTAAAAAATTCGACTTTCATAACTTTTTGCAATCGTTGTTTTGAACTCTTCTTCCTCATGGCAATGGATCGCGACTCGCAAACTTACGTTCTTAGGCACTTCGCCCCTCAGCCGTCCACTTTCGCGAATCTTGATACTGTAGAATACCTTTAATTTATGGAATGTTCACGTGAAGTGCGCGCCTCATCAGCGACGCTCCGCCCACTTCGAAAGAGCCGCGCCCACTCTTGAAAAAGTGCGCGCAACTCGGCAGCACAGAGTTCTCACCACTGCATCGAGGGTGTCGCTCCTGCCCCAAACCCCCCCTTTAGAATAAAACAGGCAATTTTCCGGGTGAGGCTTGCGGTAATCTCATAGTAGGCAGACTAACTAAGTTCTGTTGAATTTGGATTGAAATTGTTGGTTTTGGTTTGAAATTCGTTTCCCAAAATTCCGATCCGAAAAGTCCGTTGAATTTAGTTCGAAACCGGAAAATGTTTGCCGTCTCTAAACCTTTCATCCTGAAAAGTCCCGCCGGAGTATTTTGGTCTGAAAAGTGGTGGATTTGGTTTGGAACGGAGATTCGTCCCTGTTAGAGTGGGTGGAGTTTTGATTTGAGAAAACGTGAATCTTCGGTCTTCTCGAGTCGCTGATTTAGAGCTGAAAGTGGTATTAAAAGGCAGCGGGTTGTAGCTGAGGGAACATCTGCGACGTAAAAGCGCAATCGTTGGATCATCTCAATCCATCAGAGTTATGGCTGTAAAACTTGCTCTACAATCCCGTAGAACAAGTCACCATAAATTGAACTGGTATAATGTCATCTGAATCCTGATCAATCACGCCGTTTGTAGGGGATCTCCAGCGAAGTGGTCTATATGGCCAGTGTTGGGAAGGAGTCGTACTTGCCTTTTAGGAGAATGTTCTCGTTGTTAACTATTCTTGGTTTTTCTGCTACTTCCTCCGACCCAGATCCGCCTCCGGCTCCTCCATCGCCGCTGGCGGCAATTTCATTATTTTTGGGGAACGCCTGGAAAGTCATGTCTTGACAAAAACTCTGAAAAGTCGCTAAGAAGTTAGGCAAAATTCAGGAAGACCCTTATGGTAGGTAGGATGGGGCGATGGCTATGGCGTCGTACCCCGAGAGGAAATTATTGAAGGTCGTATTCGCAAAAAATTTCTTCAAGCAGGCAGGCTAGCCCTGAGCCTCAAAATATCAAAAGGAGGGAGCTCTGTCATCTTCGCAAAAATTCTCGGGGGAGACCACTCGAAGTGTTTTATTGTTAGCGTTTATTGTAAATAAATATGCATATCCCTCAGGAACTTCTCGTTTTCTTAGGAAATTTCCTCAAAATCAAAAGTCGGACAAGTGTTTATAGTAGTTACAACAGCGAACTCTCAATCACTCACACATGTCAATGTCGCTTGGAGCTTTTCGAGGCGCATCATTCCCTGAGGACTGCCTATGAGGAAAGGACTTCATTTTACGAAGGACTGAATATGCAGCCAGCTCTTGAATAGTCGTTTCTCTGTCAATAACAGTGCCCGTTGTGTGCTTTTGTATTATTACAGAATTACAGAGATTATCTTTTCTTATTTAGGACGGGTGCTTTCCATTGAGACTATAATAGACTGGGTCTCGGGAACCTGAGCAACCATGGAGATACTTTATACTTTTACTTTTATACTGTGGCTTTCTAAACCAGCAGTTGCCTATCGGTCAACTTCAGAGTGCTACCAGACTTTCCTTGATCTCCGTTGCTGTAAAGGGAAGCTGAACCTGCGCTTTACGAAAATGTAGCAGTTTCGGAAGGACTCCATCAATTCTTCTCATAGCATTTGAAAAAGATTCATGAAACGTATCAGGGACTCAGTCATTGATCCACCACCTTAATTGGTGCGGCATCAACAAGAGTGTATTCCTCCAGCCGCCGGAAGGGCGCAGCATCGTTGTATGGAAAAGACATAGGGGGGAAGGGGTGGGGGAGGATATTACTTTTCTGTGGGGTAGTATTTGCGTTGGTGGCAGGGAGGGGTGCACCCTACACTACATTCACAACCATCACTGACCCTGCCTGCGTCATTTGCTCTTTATAATCACTAAGCGTCAACGTAGAGATATGCGATTAAATAGTTGCCATATACAAGTAAAACAGCATCAGGGTTATCGAAAATGACGCGTCGGTTACGAACGCCGGTTACAACCTCCTCCGCACAACCTAGTGTTGGTTCTACTACCTGCACCCTACTCCCAAGAGGCTCAGCGGGCTTTTGCAAATGCGGCTGGCCTGGAGTGTAGGGAGGAAGATGAATAACGCTCGTGAAACGGAAAAATCATTACTTAGAAATTAACTTCGCATCCCGTAACAGAGGTCAAATACATCTTTCATAACCATTAATAGTCATATTAAAAGAAACCGCTCTTTTTTTACGCAACTTTCCGGCAAAGACAGCTCGTCTTTCACGCATTCCGGCAAAAAACTGAAAGTAGGCACTAAAACTCTTATTTTAGGGAAAACATAGAACGAATGGTGAAGAGAGCTAGAACTTGCCTCTACTTGTCAAGAATCAATCTGCGGCGCAAAATGTCTCGCTTGCGAAAACATCCATAGTCGATCGTCAATTTTTTCCTCCTCGAGAAAAAAATGGCGCCTCGCCAGAGGGTTGCGATAATCGCGATGTCGACGCTTTGTGTTCTTATCCATCGCCCCTTCCACATTTACGAAATCCTTTAGCCCACGATTCTTTGATTTCACTTTAAGATCCTGATTAGGCGATGCTTGCGCTGATTGTGTCGCTACCAATCAACGTGTCCTGTCTGGCAATCGCTGCCTTTGCGGCTCTTTGCAAGAGATCCGAACCGTAGGTTTTACCAGCGAACATCAGAAAAATCAGAATGGACTATGGACTAGTTCCTTCTGAAAAAGAGATGAATGACGTTTGCAGCTAGCTGCCCTGTCTACGCGCCGTTCGTATGAGTCATTGTTAAAGTTGGTGCTCTCGTGTTCTTCTGTTCTCAAAACAACATCCGGTGAAAGATCAACAGGCTGATTGACAACCCATCCAAGCCCCAGACTCTCCGCCCGTTCTTTTTTTATTCCGCCGTGCATGTCATCTTGAATTCCGTCCTGGAGTATCAGATCCTACGCGAGCAGGATGAACACGCATTCAGCGCTATCCATCCAGTAAGAGGACGAAGATCAGAGCTTCTGACGGTGGGACTGATGCTCCTATCCAATCCTGAAGTTCTATTATAAAGTATGGATCCGAAAAACAGCGACGTCGTATTACTCTACAAGGTCCTTTAGGGGGACGGAGTAGATTCACCGACCACCCAGCATGGGCTGCTCGTTGGAGGTGTGACCTACAACTGGTAACGATGTCTGTGGCTGCTCACCTTCGGTCGTGCACGTCTAGATCATAAAACAGTTGCAAACTGAAATGAGTAGTTAGTGCAATCGGCACTCCACTGGTGCATGAAACTTTGTGCATTTGGGTGGCGCTGGATTGACCTGGTGTTCCTCAAGCTACTGGGTTTTCTGGCTCGCTTCAGGAACAGATGCAGACGTTCTTAGTTCGCAAGAGGCTGATCACTAACAGAACGGCCAGCGGTCCAGGTGATACGATCTAGAGAATCTGTCCTTCTGCTCTCTGAATCTGAGGGCAGTGATAAGACTTCGCTATTAGGGCTTATCTCTGATACAAAAATAGCTACGTTCTTCTATGTAGAACTATAGTATTTTTGATTTCGGAAGCGATTTTTCCGAAATGTTTGAGCCACAACGCTTGCCCTGCATACCTACGGAACTGCTGGAAATTGTGGTGCATGTCTGACAAGTTTAGCCATTCTAACAGTTTTAATCTTTGTGCATGACATTCCATGACATCTCATTACGCGATCGCCTGGTAAAAAGTGAAGGACAGGTCGTATTCTATCTATTATACTTTATTACAGTGGACGGGCACTAAAAGAGTCCCATTCTATTCCTCCCGCAACTGCCCGCTCCCCATTCCCGTTCTCGTCGCGCTAATTGTAAGTTCCGTTTATTGGTATCAAGAGTAGGATTTTAGAACTGATTGCCATCAGTTACACACGAAATTCCCAAGATGGGGTAAGCGTGGCTGCGTACTTCAACTAAATGTGGCGGTGGCTGTGCTTTGGTGAGATGGCTTTCACTGTGAAACAATTGTGGTCATGTCTCTGTCCAACGCAGAACAAGATGGCAGTTGTCTCAAATTGAAATATCTCACGAGTAACCCTCCCTATGCCTACCCCGTCTCGGGGATAAGAAGTGTACACTCATGAACGGTCTTGTGTTGGAATTCCGCGAAGCGGTAAAATCTGGCATTAAGCGCTTTCAAGCGAGCCATCTCTGTCGGAATCCTTGCTTGCACTCGCCTATTACAGCTCCGCCCATCTACTAAAATTTCAATGAATTTTTTCATTTCATGTCCTTTTTGTCGACTTCGGAGTTTCCTCGAGCCTTCTTTTCGCACACATCAGCAGATATACAACTATTAGCAACGCTATCTTTAGGCAAAGCCCGCAACTACCAGTGGTTGGCAGGGGAATTTAACGAAAGTGTGGCTACACAGTGACGGCAATGGGGGGTGGGGGGAAGGGAGAGATACAAGCCAAACGAGACAAAACCTTCTTGGCTGAACGAGATTTTCGGACCTGCTGGTTTCATGCCATAGTATTAATGGGGTTGCCACCTCTGCGCACTCCTTCAGTCACAATATTTTCGTTCCTGCCCTGCAACATTAGAACACATGCGAAACCCGAACAAGGAACAGGAGTGCTTTTTTCTGCAGAGCACTGGGATAACCTTAATCCATCATAGTGAAACTGCATCCACCGTTTAATTAAAGAAGCGTGGAAACCCATTCAACCTTGTGAGATTGATTTCTTTTCATTGCATCTCTCCCTCCTCCAAAAGGGTGAGTTTCTCTCCAGAAAACGAGTGCTCCACATTCTTAGGAGGATGGGAGGGGAGCTGAAAGATGAGGCACGTGACAGGTTGGTCCAACAGAGAACTGGCACTGGGACCGATAGGCAGAAGTGCTGGGAGGAACTCGTTCTTTCAGTGGCGAAGCAGTTGTTTATCACGGCGTACCTTTCTCACTTACGACGGCCCGCAGCGCCATCGTCACTCGCTGTGGAGTCGCGAAAGTGGGGCGCTATCTGGCAAGGAAGGAATCCTGCAAATTGGTTGAGCGCGAGTCCGTCTTTAACTAGATTGACAGACATACGTACATCTTTCACACGCGCTTCGTCGTTGGTGTAACCAGCACCAGTCCTGGTGAGGATGTGGTAGATTTGTGACTGGGGTATTAGGGATTTTCAGCGAAGGGGGCCGTATGCTTGTCTAGAGAGAGGGGCCACATTTATTGGTGGGAAAGTATTCTCGTTTGCCAGTTTTTTGTCGTTGTTGTTTTTGTTATTGTGTTTTTTTGTCAGTTTTCACGGTTTTATCCTGTTCCATTTGCGACTTATTTCACTCCCTATACACCTTCCCTTCCCGCTCCAACTGGTGAGTTTTTGGGAAGAAAAACTCCGGTGAAAGAGGGTGAAATTTAGGAAGGTGGTAGATAGGATTGGGGACGGGGTCGTGTCAGAGGAAGAAGTTCGGGGAGGGCGCATTAATTTTTTTCCACAGCAGGACTTGCCCTGGTGAGATGTCAATCGTCTGCATATATCTATCAAAATAAATAAACCAACTAGGGTATCCTTAGAAGAGAATGCAACCCGATGAAAGTCCGTTAAGCAAGCTCTCTTCGCGGCATTTTCTTGCCCTTTGGGGGTCCTGCTGTACTCATCAAAGAGCTGATGCCATAGAATGGCCTGATGAATGAGCCCCATAGTCTATCTCGAATATGAATAAGTTCGCTTCTATCTCGAATATGAATAAGTTCGCTTCTCGACGCGTACACTTTGTTGGTCTTGATGACCCAAGTAGGCGCTGAATTTTACAGTTGTTTCTATGTTGAACTTTGAGACCTCCCAGCAGCTGCGTCTTGTGGTGGAGACATGCGGGAGATCTTTCGGTTTTGTTTTTCCTATTCTGTGACAACTGTGAGGGTCCCTTTGTTTGGTTCAACGTTTCGTTCATTCTGGTCTTGAAGAATAGTGGGTTAGGGCGTGATGGTTTCTAATCACATAGTCTGGTGCCCTCCTGTTATTCTGTGCTCTTTAAAAGCGACTGGCGCCGATCGATATCCGTCCAGCATTGGAGCGCTATTGCGATAGCAGCGCGTCGAGAAGTCTGAACGCTAGCTGTGTGAAAAAAACTATCAAATAACGGCAAAGCAGTAAATCATTCATCACCTGCTATGGCAACAGTTCTTTCTTATTCTCAGGTCTTTCGCAGCGCTGAAGTTTTTGGCGCAGGTTTTGGGGGCCATTTTGAATATACATGTGAACGTACGAGCCGTTTGGGTGCAGTCTTTTTTGAAGTCTTGTGAAATCGCGGAACGTTTCATTTCGATGTGGACGACAGTGATAAAAGGTACTAAGGAATGACTATGAGCAAGGAAAAAGGATTTTAGCCTGACAGGGCACATCATTAGTTGGGGATTTTTGTCGAGTCCGTACGCCCCTTTTTTGGGGTTGGTACGGTCCCCCCCCCTCCTCTCTCCTGGCGTCCACATACAACCCCCCACCACCCCTCCTTGTTGAGGATTCCCCAACAACGACGTGCCCTGTAGCCTGAATCTAGAGGGGCAATAAACACCGAGGTGTGCTTGAACTGATTCCTTCGCGTGAAAATTGTTTTCGCAATCTCTAACCATAATAATTAGTTCACCTGCATCGAAAGCACTAAACACTTCTTTGAATGGCTACTTACATTTAACTTCTTTGCTTCTAATTATTTTTCAAACCTTATTTTTTTATAAGAACCAATTTCTATGTCTAATTTTCGACCAATTTACTGAAATGTCTCATTACAATACAGGAAAAAAGTTACGTATTGGGTTAAAAGTATTGAGAAGTTAGATGAGTTCTTTGAAGTTAAAGAGAATGCGAATATTCTCTGACAGAAGAAGTGGCTGAGTGCAGTACAACGAACAGCTGATCGTTACCCTCCCCTCTGCTATTTTCAACATGTTGAGGGTGGCGGTGGGAAATAAACAGGACTGAACACGTCTAAACATCTGACTTGCTCATCGACCCCATGTTACGCGCTCGGCGACCTGTTTCCCACTGCAGTGGTATGTTTTAACTGCTTAAATTACGGTGATTTTGAATGGCTCTTTCGAGTTCCTCTTGACAATTTTTCGAAGCCTAATTGTGTCATTATGAACCCTAGGAAACTGCGCTTTTTTCACTGATAGCTTCGAAATGTAGCGCGCATGAATAACTTAGCCCGATTCTGGTGAAACAGATTTTTCGCAGATGTTGAGAGTTAGTTTAGTTTTGTTCGCTGCGGATGATTGGGCTGTCACTTGGAGGGGGGGGGGTTGCACGGCGTCACCGGTTCCTTTTTCTTTTGGCAAGCGACAGAAATAGAACTGTATCATATCGTTCTTGTCAGCCGTTTTCACCCACTTTTGTCGCCAACCCGCTTCAACAGTAGCAGAGAAAGTTCTGACGCCGCGCCAAACCCAGCCTTACGGACACGCCCCATCATCGGTAGCGAACGGGAAATGTGAGGCACGTATTTGCTTCTTTAACAGAGGGCGTGTCGCGAACAATAGCGCACATAAGGTCACATTTTACTTTTTTTGAGGGAATATTTTACGGGCGTGGATGAAATGGTTACAGATAGTAGTTGTCAGAGCGTTCTGTCCATAGGCCAAGCTGAAAGCCAGTAGTAAAATCAGTGGGGGGGGGGTGAGGGTGAAATCAGTTTAGACCCGTCATGTTGATTTAAAAGGACATTCCCACGACAGCGGCGGTGTTCCTAACAAGACTAAACACGTCTGAACATTCGACGTGTTCGTCAACACCATTTAACGTGTTCAGGTTCATGTTTCCCCCACCACTGGGACATTCAGCTCCCACAGCACAGATTACGTTATGCGGCGTTCACATCTCAGGATGCTAGAGAATCGGATGGTCCTCTATAAAAGATTAGATGCGTATCGATTAATTACCCGATCTTCTTTGTCGAAAAGTATGAACGCTGGTTTAGGCAAAGGCGATTCCTTAATTTTGGGACCGTGACAAAATGTTTTAATTTCGTTCGTGCAGTAGGCGGATCTTCTTTGCAAATGGTTTACCGTTGGAAGAGGATAAGGCGCTGTTCGGGTGGAGGGAGGGGGGTGGGGAAGGTGGAGGGAAAGGGTTCGGCTAGTCCCTATAGAAGTGGAAACCTTTGAAATCTTTGGAGCTAACGCAGCCGTACATTGTGAAGCTCGAAGCATTTCCTGTCCTTACTGGAGTTCACAGGTTTATTCAGAGCGGCTTGGCGAAGCTTTACAAGACTTCGCAGTTTACAAGTGTTTGCAGGTCTCACCGAGACAAGGGAAATGAAGAAACTGTAGATCCAACTGAATGCCCCCCCCCCATTCCCCCTCCCGCTCAAGGCGGACAGCGCCGGTTTCTAATAGAATAGATAGATAGAATTAAGAACCAGGATCAATTCTTCATTACGTTATAACGCATGTGACTGAACTCTCACTGTTGTGCACGGGCGTTGTTATTCCATTCGATTTGCTGGTGTTGATGCAAAAATTTGTTTGCTTAGCTGCGCTAACTGCTATTTTGTTACTGCTAACGATTCGTTCACAAAACGGTTAGTTCTGATCAAGTCTGGTCTCGTTTGGAGCCAAGTATGTTGCATATAACTTGTAATTAGTGAACCTATAGTCATACTTGTGATAACCTTACATAGAAATGCTGTAAATGCTTGCGGTATTTTTGCTACCCCTCCAAGTCACCATCCGAACTAAGAATAACTTGTGTTCCGCAAAAATTCATTTCTTGGGATAAGTGCTATGTTTTGCTCAAAACGGAAATCCGGTAGGAAATCACTAGTGGCACATGGCTTCGCTTCTGTCATTAATTGCAAAAATCACTCTCTTATGGTTAGCGCTTAAGAATATCTCGAGCTGTAGTACTGTAAATCATGTTCTCAAGCGCCTCCTGGGCATCTTGCGAATTCTTAAAGTGGGATCTTATTGTTTGATTGTGCTTCTCAACGCCTTGAGACTTGAATCGTTTTCAAAAACCTTAGTCTAGGGGAAGGGCTGGCACGGCAACAAAGCTTGCGCTCATACTTGGTGCCTTGGCTGCTGTTCGCCGCGCTCCACTGCTATTCATTGGACCACCGCTAATTTATTGATTTCTTTCGTCGATTGCTGTGATCCTACCATTAGCTGCGGAGCGCGATCGATCGCACACGCACAATTCTGAAGTGGCGCAAGTAAATCGTTCGAATCGTGGGTTATGAACGCCAGCGGAAGCTGTTAACCCCAACACTTTCACGTCCATGGCTAACTCCTTCCCGAATCAACCTACTTAGTTGAGACTCGATCCAGTTCGAAGCATTTGAATGTGCTTGCCAGGGTCCACAAGATGTTTAATGTATCCGGATTCTTATAAACTCCCTTTTTCTGACTCTTTCAACTTTTAATCGAACTTCAAACTTCTGAACTTTTCCGCTGAAGCTTTGCTCTTGGGGCTACTCGGTTCCCTGAATATTATGTCCATTTTTGCCGTTGGCGCCTTTGGGCGAAAATTTGGCGCCAACATCTTCTTCACTGGAATTGATGAAAACTTTTCCACGGTATTTTGACATCTTGACAAATATGACGTTTTCTTTCGGTAACGGCGCTGAGTATGGCTTTCATCATGCGTTGCCGCTCTACTGAGGCTGAGCCTGGTGGGAAGAGAATTACTTCTCCTCCCTGCTTAGCCTAGGCAGACGGTTGAATTTAGTGTCGAAAAATGAGTGTCGTATTCGTGATCAGGACATCAACCAACCCTTTTATGCAAGTTTTCATCGATTTTGGTGAAGAAGGTGGTCGCACCAAATCGGCGCCATTTGGC
The DNA here is from genome assembly GCA_036418165.1 of Cooperia oncophora. Lineage (NCBI taxonomy): Eukaryota > Metazoa > Nematoda > Chromadorea > Rhabditida > Trichostrongylidae > Cooperia > Cooperia oncophora. The sequence goes on from MU946622.1 coordinate 27,761, forward strand.
GCGAAATCGCACCAGCGACAAAAACGAATGTCATGGCCAGGTTACCATGATTAGATGTGCGGATTTTCAGCCCAAAAATTTGAGTTTTTGGGGCGTAGTAGTGGAATAGTGCCGTTTGTAGGAGTGCGATGCACACCTTCTATGATTATGATTATTACTGAGAGGTGTGTGCGTGGCGCATCCCGAGTAGTTGTCACAATGAAAAAGACTGAATGGACGTATTGCTAACATAGCGCGTGAAGAAGTTTTGAATTTCTGTCCTATGTTACCTGTTCAGTTTTCTGCTTTCCGCCCTCAGCGAATAACTAGGCCGATGATTTGTGCTACGGTTTTTCATTGCATAATGGCGACTTGCTAATTGATAAATGTATTAGGAAATGAGGAATCGCGCTTGGTGGCTGGAAATATTTCTGCGTGTTTCGCTGGGGGCATTTAAAGACAGCGCCCGCGATGGACTTTGGCAGGTCTCAGGGGTCAAATTTGTTAGAACAGGTGGCCAATGAAGCACTAATCAAAAAAAAGTAGGAAAAAGGTGTGGAAGAGCGTGAAATAAGACCCTACGAAATTTAAGGCATGTGGACGAGTTTCGCAGACCTTTGGTGAGTTCTCCAATACACGTCGCCGGCTCGGAACTCCAGAAACTTAGCGTTTATCAATGCCAGCAAGCACTGATAACTGTTAACCAGTCGGGGCGGGATTAACAGGAAGGAGGCGTCAGCTCAGCCTTGTTGACTCCGCCCTCGTCAATCAATACATTTCGAGCCGCAAGAGTGGGATATCCGCTATGGTTGCGAACTCCGCGTTCGTTTTCATTGGAGGGTTTTTCACTTTGGTTGATCGCGGACGCTGCCTTTAAATTGGCGAAACGTCTAGAATCATTTCACTCAACACTTCCGGCTTACGAAATACTCTTGATTCAGGAAACGCATCAACTGGTTATGACATCATAGAGTCGTAACACTTTTGATTGATCGTTTCTGCGGGGAATTCTTCCGAAGAAACGTGGATACAGACAAGAAGTCTTTAAAGGTTGGGAGACGTGTAGTGCTTTGTTGTGTCGTGCTCTGAGTTCCGCTCCCTGTTTTCGTTAAACCATGCATTACTGCAGCTTATACTGAAGTTCTCCTTTTATCCTGGATGGGTCGGGAGGAGTGTGCTGAGAATTCCGCCCCAAGAGGTGCTGTCTTCGAGTTGCTGGTTGCATTCAGCCTGTGAAGGGCCGTTCTTATCTCACCGGTTTAATGATGCCCATTCAGACCACGAGCTCCGGAGCGGTGGGGGGGGGGATGGCAAGAATCATAAAGCAACAGAATTGCTTAGTTAAGTTACCGTTACCATCAGTGCTCTGCTGACAATGGCTTACTTTCGCTATCTGTTTCCACTATATTCTAAAATCCACTAAACCATCGAAATATCCGATCTCGAAAGGGTTACATCGAACCTCGGTCTCTGGCACTTACAAAAGCCTGGTACATCCTTTCTGAATAAGCCACAGTCTCGCGTCAGAGGGTCCGTCTAAAGCTATGGGAAGATGTGGGACGTCCCCTCTGCTTGACGAGTTTTCCCGGAAAATTTACAGATGAGGCATTCTAGCTGAAGACAACTACATGAGGAAGGGAAACGTATTAAACAGCCGATTTTTCCCATAAACATTGCACGCCCTGTAAGAAGGTGCCATAAAGACCACCACTTTGGAACCAGGTGTCGCGCGTGGCGTGACTCATCTTCACCGAAGTTTGTGGAGCCCATTTCGCGTTCGACGAAGTGAATCACCACGCCCCCGCACGCGGCATCGCTCAATGCCTTCTCACCCATATCCATAAGAGACTTGTACTATCACAAAGCACTTGTTAACCACGGAGGACAGGTGACTCAGCCTTTTGTCGTGGCGCCTTCTCCTTTTTACTCACTGTTTCTCTTCCCTAATTTGGTCCGGTCTACTTTAACTTGATCCTTCCGATTGCTTCACTTTTCTGCTATCATCTGCGCTCTCACATCTACATAATGTTCTGTGAGCTCACACAATCCAACTTTTTATTTACAAGGCTTCCAACCACCTCAGTTCTTTGCTCCCCTGACAAAGGCAATCCCTAGTTCTGTCTATGGTTTTTGTCGACATTCTGCGGACAGTGTCATGGGGTTTCGCGACATGATCATTAAAAAGTTCAAGTAGTGACGTGACCCATTGCCATTTCATTCAAAGGCTCAGCCGCACCACGCGACAAGAAAGTGCATAGTCATCCGGGCCCTGCAGCAGGTGCCATTCTCTTGACAAATGTCTCGTAACTGCCTGGTACGTTACCCGCGTAACCGCTGCCGATACTGGCAGGCGAACTTAACTACCTGCGACAGTCTGCGAAAAGGGCGGTGGTGTCATTTGCCAGTCTTCTTCGCTGCGATTGAGGGCCTTTCAGGCGGGATGGGTTTGGCGCAACGCCGGGCCTTTTTCTCACCAGTTGTTGAAGCGAGCAAGGGACAAGACTGTATCATTTCGTTCTTATAGTCGTATTATATCGGATTTTTCAGTCAGCTGACCCGCCTTCAATAATCGATGAAGAGGGTATAGCACCGCGGCGAGCCCATCCCGTCTGACACGCCCCTAAATCCGCTGCGAACAAGGCTGTATGTTCCCTTGTTGATTTCAAAGTACTAGTGAACCGGCGGCAATGCAGTGAAGGCTATTTTAGTGCTCATAAGCTACTGAATGTGGTACACGAGCGACTGAGTTGGCGTACGAGCTTGATTCGCGATGGCTAGAAGAGATTCGAATTAGATGCCTTTGAAACATGTTTCCGAGAGAGAACACGTAGAATTAGAGGCAGTTGTTGACGGTCTCCCGTTGGACATTTCATTCGTTGATCGCCGTAATTCTTCTGCTGTCTTTCCCCACAACAACTTCTGTTCACTGTTTACCCTGTCGTTTCGCAAAGGCCTAGGCAATTACTATGCAGTGTACAACCTAAGGCTTTATTAAAGGCAATTGCACCCCCCCCCCTCATTCTATAAGTATTGCACTTTCTGCCAAAGGAGAAGCTTTACACACATCTGTGGGCAAATGGGAAATTCTATAGGCTGGCTGAATAACGTCATCCTTTGGATGAAAAACCTTATAAGCCAGTTCATGCCTCCCATTCCATTTTCGTAACTAATTCGTCCTAATGGGGGTGACATCTGGTATGAAAAAGAAATCCATTCACTAATGAACCATGGTAGTTTTTTGGCACTTTGTTCGCTATATAAGCATTTTCTATCCCTTTCTTCTAGATGCTCTTATACATTTTCCATAGTTTTTTGCCCAAGATTTTGAATTTTTATAAGGTTATTTCCTTGAATGTCGTGGGAAGAATCGCCACAGTATCGACCCGTACAAGTCGACTTCGACTGACGGTTCCATGAGTAAGGGGATTCTCTCTCCTATCTATGGTGTGCAAAGTATTCTTATTTGAACCTGGAGGGATATTTTTATTGTTGCAAAGAGTATGGCTGCGATGTGGCTGCGATCTCCCACTAAGGGGTTATATCCCGACTGAAAATAAATGACTTGTTTATTGGGAAAGGGTCTGCAGGGACAGGAAATCGTTAGAGGACCTGGTTTCCTCTGCTCTGCGTGACACTCGTAGTCGTCCGTTTTCTTCCCGCCGTGGTTACGCGGCAGCCAGGGTGTCACAGTGTTCTTCAGTCAAATGCTCCTAAGATTTGGACTTTTGGGCCCGCTTTTCGTAGTTGCCTGTCTCTCTCGTTCACTCTTTCGTTCTGATGTGCAGCGAAATCAAAATCTCAGTCCAAGGACCTTGTTTTTGGAATGTACTGTGCTCGGAAACATCTGCTAATAATTGCACCACGGGTCCACAGATTGAATACGACTCCAATATAACCCATTTTTGGTCCGAGGGGCGGCAGTCGGTCGGCCACTGCTTCCGAGCAACCAAGCGATGTGGGGCAGGTCTCGCGCTTTCTTTGGGCAGTCCCACTCAGAACTGATCCCCTATAGAACAAGTCCAAGCAGTCAGAAGAATAAGCCCCAGAAAAGAAGTTTCAATAGAAAAGGCCGCTTCAGAGCCATCCATTCACAAATTGGGTTGTGCCAAGCGATCAGTACTGTGGCGTGACACCGAGCATACAGCGTGTCATGCGGGCACAGCGGCCAAAGCGTCACTGGTCTCACGTGCAAAAGCACCGTGAAAAGGTCCTGATAATCGAATCTGTGTAAGTTTACGTCATCGAGATACTTGCCTATCATTTTCTAATTATGAAACGCTCCTAATTTTGATGCGCTTCAATAAAGCACCTATAGTTGAGCAGTCGGACTCTCAGGGAAGCAAAAGGAAAAAATCATGAATGAAGTCCAGGACGCCGAACCCCCCGTGGAAGGCTCACTATTGTCCCACGTGCTCGTTTTATGCAAAGTGATATCCTGTTGTCTCTGGCTCACTAGTCGTTCCTTTGCATCATTCAGAGCTTAATATATCTAACGCTTGAAAAAAGCGAAAAAACAAAGGTGTAAAAACTGTGCTCGTGACAGAATATAACCAATGGGTTTTGTTGGGCGGGGCAACTAGGAAGGCGTCAGAACTGTCAGTGAGGGCCTGCGTTATCTACTGTGGAGCCGAAATTGAAAGAAATTGAATCTTCGTGAAATTCTTGGTAAACTGAGCGGACTGACTTGACAAGGAACGCCACAAATTACGAGAGTTGGGGGACTGTCTTTGAAAGGGTCTTGTGTAGTGAAGGAATATATTCTTGGTGAAGTTCTTTCCTTTATTCCTAAATGAAGCTTTCAACTGTTTTGAATCAATTTTCAAAGTTCATCAAAATTGAACTCGCAAATCTTCCGATTGTCACAAGAAGGTTTGTTAAAAACCGTGGTGTCAAATGTTTGTTCAACGGCCGCAAAGTTCTCTTCAAGTGCTCTCCGCGCTCTCTGCTCTTTTAGTAAACTATGGTTTTCTTCTTCTGAAAGCACTTTTTTTCTTGTCACAGCGTGGTGTTATCGGGTGTTTTTGAAGCTATCTATCATCTGAAGACACCATGCTGCTATCTCCAACATACCGCATTAGGTGTTACGGCCGTTGCTGCTGCTGCCAGTAATCACATTTATCGTGACGGCCGTACGCGTACGTCCGTCCGGTTTATCGCGACCACCTCCCCATAGCCTCGCTCTCGTCGCTCATTTTCACGGCGTTACTGTCTGTTGATCACAACATTCATTCATTCCCTGTTACAGAGAAATGTCCGCCGCTATGCTGGCTCAGGTAACATCCTTTCTGGGTTCACAGTTAGTTTCTTCCTTGTTGAACCTGATCTAATTCACAGTTTTTAGGCTGACGAAGCAGTCGATGTAGTACCGGAAGTCCCACAGGCCAAACCCACTCGACGCCCAACTCTTGCACGCAGGATGACTATCGAAGAAGAGCATATGGGAGAATATTTCGTGTGAGTTTTACTGCAGGAGTTCTGCTCCAGTTATTTGTGAATTACAGTACTTTTTAGACGTTGAAGTAGTGCAATGACTGAGCGTGAAAAATGGGTTCACTATACCAAAACTCGTTTTTGTGCATGTAGGATTGTCGGATTATTGTTTATTACAAACGACCCGAGGTCGTCTTCCCTCAGGAAACTTGTTTCGCACAATGGCTGAGAGATTCGAAACGCTTAAGTAGAAGGCGGTCATTGTATATGTTCGAAAAATGAAACCTCACATCTCTCAGGGTCCAAAGATATTCATTCTGCTTCTCATTACAGTTCGCACTATCGTACTCTACAATGTTTCAGTGGAAATACTGGGGTGGGAGGAGGCTTTTTTGGTGTAGAGCAGCTACCAAGCAAAAGGAATGTATAGGGGCAGAAAACCAGTGCGAAAGACCGATAACCAAGGCTAGATTTTGTCCCTAGCCTAAGACCCTTGAGACCTCTGTAGTCGCCTTTCCAATATTATAATTGATCGGACGTTAAGGGTGTAGTGACAATTTGCCCTCTGGGCCGCTTAACAGGTACGAGGCCCAGAGGAATCCCGGATCGACAAAGGCTCCCACCAAGCAGGGACCACTAGGCGTACTAGAGGCGGCGTACTTAGCATATCGGGTGGCGTGCCACAAGGGCCAAGGCTTCGAAATGGACCGGTGTTTCCCAAATTTGTGCCGCAATAGATATTAGACGGGAGCACCGTTTACAAGGTAAACGTTCCTATTGTCTTCAAGGTGTGCTTAATGTTGATTTCATGATCATACGTAAGACCTGATAACCACTTTTTCGCCTCTGCCTAATGTATACCTTTGCAAAAAGCATAAATTCCAATCTAAGTTAATTCTTCCTCTCGGAACTTCTTAGTTCAAGCAGTAGAAACACACAGCTGTTTAATAAGAAGGAAATTATCGTCTCCAAGCTCAGGAAGAAGCGCTGAAGCCTAATTATATCCGTCCACGTCAAGCCCTCGCCCTATTTTGGCCACGCCCACCGGGTATCTAAGTACACGCACCCTGGGTACTAGGCTTTCTTCAGATAAATACACGACCTCACATTTGGCACTCATTGCGCAAGTCATTGTGTGAGCAACACGTTAATTGCACTAAATAGAGCCACGAAGGTTCTGAATAAATAAACAGAGATTACTTGGCCTACTTAAAATGAACAGCATCGAACGTGGAAGTTTTTGACTTTAATTAAGCGAGTTCAGAGAGAAGCTTTTGCCTTACCCAAGCATGAGGTCTTGGGTAGATAAGTGATTCACCCAAAGCGAAATTCTTTCATCCTTCCCAGCCTTGGGGCCCATTTCCCTAGTAATCGTTTTTACACCGGTGCAGTTCGGCGACAGGAGGGGCGTTTTGCACTTCCGCTGCTTCACTAGTTCCGCGGTCTGGTAGAACCTGTTAACTTTTGTGAAGATGGAGTAGTCGACTCCATGGTAAAGCTGTCAACCCTTGTAAGCTCATGAAATAACTCTCCAGGTTGCTCGACAAGTTGATGGGATGTAGCAAAAATGCAAAATGCCCTCTGTCACCGAACTGCGCCTCGCACCTTCCAGGACTAAATGCCATCCAACCATTTCGCAGCTTCGGGAACTCCTTCGTAAAAAATCTTCGATTACCATAATCCAGCAAAACGTTGCACCAGAATAACGGCTATATTGGAATAGGACATTCTTCACAGCTTTTGACCTATTAGTGCTTTCTTGTATCTTGCATTAAACTTTAACTTTGAGTCAAATACCTTATTGGAACAAATTTTGGCGGGCGGCACATGCGTTAGTGTTGTGAAGTGGTCCGAAGATATTGCGAGAGGAAAACTGTGAGGGTTTTTGCCCTCGGAAAGCAGATGTGAGCACATCTGGTAGTCCTGTCATTCGATTCTCTGGGAGAAAGGAATGTCACTTGAGAAAAACCGTCACAACTATTGATCAGCATGTTGATGTTCTGCTGGGTTGAAATTCGAGTGCCATCTGTGAAGGGTTGATTGAACCTTTTATTCTTGATCTTTGCTATTTGTGAGATGAAAGGACATTCCGTTCTCAGGTAGCGCCGCAAATCATAAATTACCTTTGCACGTGGCAAGCACGCTTTTTAAAGTGATAATTGGAGTGTGCGATGACATCATCGGGCAACGGGGAACCGTGTCGTGCTGGTTTTTTGGAGACAAGGGCCGGCTCGGAATCTGTATGTGTCTCGTTGTAGTCGCCAATTGCGTCATACGGATTGCATCATGTCCTCCCTCATGCACGTAATGAGTCAGCAAACAGTTCTCCTAGACTCTAGAAGGTTCCCATGCAACCCTTTGCGGAAACATTGAGTCATCAGACGTTTCCGCTGTGAGGACCTATTTGTACTTCTTTCTTCTAGTAAACGTCCGCAATGGATTCCCCTGTTCTTACTGGTACTCGGCTATTTTTGCCACATTTTTGATCCTTCGAGAAAAAAATTAGTTTGGCGAGAAGGCGAACCCGTAAGAGGTGATGGAGCACATTACGGCAATAGGTCTAGGGCAAAAAAGACACCCAGGGGACTTGTTGAAGTATCAGTGATTCTCCTCGAAGAATTTAGGAGTTGTAACTCTCCAGGAACTTTGTAATATCTGATGCATTCCAGTCTATTATTCTCGAAGTGGTACGAGGTGTAGGTTTTTTACTGAACTCTGCGAGGTGGGTAGAATGCTACATCGGCTTACGTACGTTTCAGCGGAATTGTCTTCATCAGAGCCTGAAAGGAAGGCTATTGTCAAACTTCAGTACTGCTGCATGGAACGTTTGGTCGGGTAAGTACAAATAGCTTCGATCTTTCAGGCTATGATGAAGGCGGTTCCGCCGAAACTTACGTAAGCTGATGAAGTGTTCTACCAACTTCGCAGATTTCAGCAAAAAGATACCTACAGTTCTAATATTATGGCCGAGGTTTACTGAGAACCGTACTTGACGAGTTCTGCGCAGTGGTACGAGTTTTGCTAGAAACCAGCATATGAAATC